>CM026553.1:53068406-53209561 GCA_015143295.1 Tetracentron sinense
GGATCCCAACTTCACTCCCGAAGCTGCGCCGACACAAGGACATTCTTTCATTGATGAGAAAATGGATCCCATCATTGAGTTGACTCCCGTAGACTCTAAGGGGGGTGCAGATTCGAAGGGGGTTGAAGACCCTCTATAGGTGTGTGTTTACATTACTAAGATGTGTAATGAGAGTCTGTGAAATGGGTTTTCATCAAGCCGGAACTTATATTTGGCAATATATGCAGGTGTCAAAGAGACCGGTAGTGAAGTCTCAATATCTGCGATCCCCTTTCATTCAAATGAAAAGAAGGAAAATGACAATTGAAACTGCTAACCCCAAAAATCCTTTATCGAAAGAGGAGTCGAAGCAACTGCGCGATTTCATAAAGTCGGGAGCAACTTCAATTTTTATTGAAAAGATGATGGTCACAGGGGATATTGTGGGAGGGATTGCTCACTCAGCTAGGTGGATTGAGTCAATGGTAAACCCAGTACTTGTATTGATGAATCCAATAGCCATTTTCGGTATTTCAGTATCATTTTCGGTATTTCAGTATCATTTTCGGTATTTCAGAGCCCATTTTCGGTACTTCAGTGCTTTTACTCACGAATCCAGTAGCTATTTTTGGTATTTCAGTGTAATTTTCGGTAGTTGTGTGGTTTAATTGATGAATCCAATAGCCATTTTCGGTATTTCAGAGCCATTTTCGGTATTTCAGTAGTTTTAATGATGAATCCAGTAACCATTTTCGGTATTTCAGTGTAATTTTTGGTATTTCTGTGGTTTAATTGATGAATCCAATAGCCATTTTCGGTATTTCAGAGCCATTTTCGGTCTCTGTCTTTGCCATTTTCGGTACTTCAGTTTTATTGATGAATCCAGTAGCCATTTTCGGTATTTCAGTGCTTTTAATGATGAATGCAGTAGTCATTTTCGGTATTTGTCTGTGCCATTTTCGGTACTTCAGTTGTTTTAATGATGAATCCATTATCGTTATTTTCGTTATTCTTTTGTGAGATTATCTAACATTGGATAAATATGACAGCAAATTGACATGTATACGGAGTTATTGGCTCGAAGACAGGAGCAATACTCCTCGAAATACAATCAAGTCTGCGCTTTTGGGAAAACTTGATTTACGGTAACTCATAAGACTTTCGTTATGTTTTAATTTATCCAATGTATATACGCAATTTCTAGAATGTATTAATGTTCGTTATGTTTCAGTATTCGTTATTCAAGGAGTGTCACTTTTTGGACACCTACCATTCAACGTTGAATTCCAAGAAGCTGACTGAGGACATGACTCGCCGGGTGGGACCAGATATGAAGGCCGCTATCATGGGGGTTCGAGGAGGGACCCCCATGTGGGAATGTGAAAGGGTGTACTTCCCTTTGAACCCCGGTAGTCACTGGCTGTTGGTTGTGCTTGAACCCCCCATAAGGCGTATCCTCCTACTGGACTCATTCTTCCCACACCCGGCATTACAACATGGAGATCATATCTCAGCTATCACAGTGAGGATGCCTGCACTGTTTCACATGTGTGGTGACAACTCAGCCTTCGTAGGTCAAAAATGGGAAGTCATAGAAGTCAAAAATATACCAAAACAGAAGAATACGTAAGTCTTCCAAAACATTTAATCTTATATTTACCAATACACTATCATGACTCATCCTAAGCAACTATAACTATTTGTTTTGCATATTCAGTCGGGACTGTGGAGTATTCGTTATGAAATATATTGACTTCTTATGCGCCGACTTACCCATTAGGTTCACTCAGGTATTTGTACTCACATTGGTGAATATCATCAATCATTTGTAGCATACTGACTTTGTCTAACTATTTTTGTAGGACGATATATCTTCAATGCGGAAGCGAATAGCTTTCGATGTTATGACGGGGTCTGTGAAGGTGTGATGGGCTGTGATAACGTCCCGATGTTGGATGCTGAGGTCCCATGATGAAGAGGAGGGAGAAGATAGGCCGGGGTGCAGTTTATTGATGGACTATTATGGATTGTTATGGATGAATGGATCGATTGTTATGGACTTTTATGGATTGTTACAATGATGTTGTAATGTTGTAATATTGACTTGTTATGGATTATTTCTGTACAGTCCTGTAATGTTGTGTATTTAGAGTGATGATTTTTGTCATTTATTACAATATCCAGTGCGGATTTTTGGTATTTTCGCCATATTACACATTATTTTTGGCATAACAGGGCTCAATTTCGGCATTTTACACTGTCCCAATAGCCGTTTTCGGCATAATAGGGCTAATTTTCGGCATTTTACACTGTCCAGTAGCCATTTTCGGCATAACAGGGCTAATTTTCGACATTTGTCACTGTCCAGTAGCCATTTTCGGCATAACAGGGCTCATTTTCGGCATTTTACACTGTCCAGTAGCCATTTTCGGCATAACAGGGCTCATTTTCGGCATTTTACACTGTCCAGTAGCCATTTTCGGCATAACAGGGCTAATTTTCGGCATTTTACACTCCAATTTCGGTATTCTGCAGTACTGTATTTTTGGCATTTTTCTGTTGCATTCCAGTGCAGATTTTCAGCATTTTCACCATTTTCAGTAACCAATTTCGTTAGTTTTCTGTCATTTTCGTCATTTTGCTTTTGCATTCCAGTAGCCATTTTCGGCATTTTCAGCAACTTATAGCCATTTTCGGCATTTTTTGGTTGCATTCCAGTGCAGATTTTCGGCATTTTCGCCAATTCCAGTAGCCATTTTTGATATTTTCCTGTCATTTTAGACAATTTTCTGTTGCATTCCAGTAGGCATTTCTGCCATTTCCAGTAGCCATTTTCGTCACTTTATAGCCATTTTTGGTACTTTTCCTGTCATTTTTGGCATTACCAGATCAATTTTTGGCATTTGTCAGTCATTTTTCATCTTTTTGGAAATTCTCTAATATTGGATACATAATAGAGAACCTTGAAACCAACCATTCATTAAGCATTACATGTTTTTAATTACATTCAACATTAGAGACTACACTCAACCACCATGGGGGATAAAATTATTACATGTTTGCCTATTGTGCCCAGTTTGTTTACATCTTCCACATCTTATAGTGGACCTTTCCTCACCCTGTGAGAGAATTTTATTCTTCTTTGACCTTCCTGAACGTCTTCTTCCCACCGGTGGTTTAATCCTCTCCATCTCTACCATGATTTCAGGTGGGAGGTCCCATGATTTTTTGTCAAGCAGTGGATATATTGACTCTTGGTAGGTGGCTTGGTACTTCAATGATGTGTAGAATGGCGAACAATAGTTGTATGGATCTACCCGATACTTTCTACATCCAGCCAACACATGTTCACAAGGCAACCCTATTTTATAGAATTTCCCACAAGTGCAATTCCCATCAAGAATCTTTACAGTATCTCGATTGTTTTTCCCAACCACGTAATACTGATACATAGCAATTCCATGAGAATCTAAATAACGTGCCTTTGATTATCCCTTTTGTATTTGCTCTTCGGCCCATGTTGTTAGCCTGTCATTCATTTGCATAGCGCTGATTTTTCGGTTGTAGAACATATTTTGTATCTTGAGTCGCACATTCTCCAAAAGCATAGTGACTGGATATTCTCTTGCTTCTTTCAGCAAACTATTCAAACTCTCGGTTATGTTCGTAGTCAGCACATTATACCTCTTCGCACTATAAAAGGCTTGGGCCCATTTCTCTTCCGGTATTGCATCCAACCATTGCACAACGAGAGGGTTTGCAGCTGCGAGTTCTGCCATCATCTCATGAAACTCGCTTTCTCTATTTCCAGAAATATGAAAACAATTGTTTATCCTTGAATGTTGCGTACATATTTTAGCTAATGTGGAATGCGCAGTAGCCATGAATTGCATGTGGGAATACAACAGGGACTTGGCTTATCAAACTGACATGTCGATCTGTAACAATCACTAGATCATCTATGTGTCCAAGTGCTCTTGATAATTGAGTTAAGAAAAAATTATAAGTAACATTATTCTCCGACTCCGCTATCCCAAGGGCAACTGGAAATATGTGATTGTCTCCGTCTAGAGCTGTTGCGGCGATTAGTATTCCTTTGTATTTTCCCTTTAAATGTGTCCCATCAATGGCTATCACTTTCCGTAAAGTCGTCTGAAAACTTCGAATACACGGTCCAAGAGCCATAAAACATCTTTCAAATGCCTCATTTTCAGGGTCAGCCACTATTGCTGTTACTGTGCCCGGATTAATCCTTTTAAGTTCATGAAAATAGGCAGGGAGTTCAACATAAGAGTGGTCGTATGAACCTCTAACTGTTTCAATGGCAATCTCCTTAGCTTTCCAAGCTTTCCTGTAACTCATTCTAACCCCATATTCTTCCCACACATCATGAATAATCTCTTTGGGCTTATACGAGACATTTGCCTCAATACGTCCCACAACCATGTCACTCACAACTAAAGTGGTTGCTTGTCGATGATCAGTACCACCTAAGGGATATCCATAAGAGTGATGTGAATTATAAGTCTTTATTTTGAAGACACCAACCTCATTCACTTTCGATGCACGCAATCTCCAGCTGCAATTATCTATAAGACATCTAACTGTGTACTTTTGTTTATTTGAATCCATAACCTTGAATTGAAATTTTTTTCGCATCGCATATCTAGACAGTACATTTTGTAGACGTCTTTTGTCCTTAAATAATTGCCCAAGCAATATTTCACCAGCTTCCACTCCAGTTTCAAACTCTGATGCTTCCCAATTTACATAGTCATCTACATAGTCATTTAGTTGGATCCCAACATTTACCAGTGATTGTACTGGAGCTTGTGGTGATGATGGAGCTTGTGCTGACGATTCTACACAAGCTTGTGGAGGAGCTTGTGGTGATAGTTCTAGATGAGCTTTTGTATCTACTTGTCTTACTCGACGAAAAGCAGACGCTGAGGAACTAGGAATATCAGCATACGGGGTATGAGAGTGTATAGTCCTTGTGTCCCACTCTACTATTGCCTCCCTATGTAAAAAGTCTTCAAGCTTATCGCAGACACCGTATGTTGCTACATCTTCATCTTGATTAAAATCACTATAAAAATCATGCTCATCTTCATCAGTTGAGCTTGAGTCTATACTTTGTAAACCTTCATCATCATTATCATTTTCAACCTCCTGAATATGAGTCCCCTTATAGAAAGGAATGGCAGTCTCCTGAATATGAGGATCAACAACCTCCTGAACACGCTGATATTCACAACTCGCATAATTCAAACCAAACTGTGGCTGTGGTACAGATTTTTTCACCTTCGATATATATAATGGCGGCAAGTATTTATTTTCTACTCTCTTCACATGTGAAAGAAATGCCCGCAACTCTTCATCGTCTGTAATATCACTGGGAGGGATTGGCGCTGGTGTAGGAATCAAACACCTCACTATAATCTCATACTCTTCCAGTCGAGTGTTAATCAATTGATAAACTTTATCTAATAGTTTGTCATATGTCATTTTCGAAGATAATTGCAACAACTTTGATTTTCCACCACTGTATACGTACCCTCGAACAGGATCGTCAATGTTCCACTCACCGTCATAACAACAAACTACTGATATCGGCATTATCTGCAATATCGGGAAAACACTCAATCCGTTAAAGTAATCTGAAAAATTTTGAAAATGAGCGCTGTAACCATTGAAAATGTACTGTAATAACGAAAACCGTCGAAAAAGATCATAAAACCATCGAAAAAGCACTGTCATATCGAAATTGCAATAACAGCAAACCCCCGAAAATGAGCACTGTAACCATCGAAAACCACTGTCAAAACAGAAAACCACCGAAAATGAGGATAAAAGCATCGAAAATACACTGTAATATCGAAAATGCAATAACAGAAACATCCCAAAAATAAGCACTGTAACCATCGAAAAGCAATGTAAAAACATAAAACCACCGAAAATGAGCATCAAAGCATTGAAAATATACTGTAATATCGAAAATGCAATAACAGAAAACCACTGAAAATGAGCACTGTAACCATCGAAATAGCACTGTAAAAACAAAAAACCACCGAAAATGAGCATAAAATCATCGAAAATGCACTGTAATATGGACAAAACCACCGAAAATGAGCATAAAACCATCGAATAAGCACTGTGATATCGAAAATGCAATAACATCAAACCCCCGAAAATGACCACAAAACCGCCGAAAATGAGCTCAAAACCACCGAAAATGAGCACTGTAATATCGAAAATGCACTGTGATCAAAGATAACCACCGAAAATGAGCAAAAAAACATCGAACTTCGTCACTGTAACCATCGCAAATGAACTCTAATAACAGAAAATCCCGAAAATGAACATATAACCCTAGCAAATACCGAATATGACCACTGTAACCATCGCAAAATGGATCAAAAACGTATCAAACACTTACCCTATGTTCTTGTTCTTCTTGTTCTTCTTCTTCTTCTTCAACTTCTTCTTCAAAAGGGTTTCAGATGAAGCACAAAAGTTTAGCTCAGTTTGTGTTGAAGGGTTTCAGAGGAAGCAGAAGGGTTTAGCTCGTTGCAACGAAGGGGAAAGCTTGGTTTCGGATGAACGCTTCAAGGAAAGGGAATCGCAATATTTAACCTCTGTCGCAGAATGTTGCAGCCAACAGAGATGGGGGTAGGGGTATTTTGAAGAAAAAAAAATAGTGGAAAGCACGTGCTCCACTAAAATCACTGTTGGAGCCTACATAAGTAAAATTTTCAAAACGGAACCCATATTCGGGTTTTTTCATAATACGGAGCCTATATCCGTACTTTCCTCTAGGGTTATATTCACGTGAAGAGGGGAAAGTTATTTCACAAAGAACGACTGCCCTGAGCAATCGTTTATTGCGTCACGCATAAACAACTGACACCGGCCGTCGGATAATTAACGACGGCCTTAAGCCATCGTTTTTCCCGACTTTTAATGTCGTTTTCAGCCTATTTTCACGTAGTGTTAGGAGGATAACGGTTGTTTAAATAACCAAAGACAGGACTCTTATAATCCTAATGCAGGCTGTGACCATACTTGGGATAACAAATTCAAGACAACACAAAGTCATGAGTCCTCAAATGGCTATTTCACAAAATTTGGAACTATCTGTATATCACAAATAATGATAGAGAAAAACAATATGTATGTCATTTCGGAGGCCTATACTCATCTATGTACGCGTGTTATTCACTAACGCAAAACCACCAATATGTTTTTTGGATCAATCATCAAGAAATATATATAACAGCAAGGCGAAACAGAACGTCTAGAAGTGTCTAATATATTAATATTAGACAGCAACTCAACCAAGCTCACTTTAAACTTTAAAGTGGATAAGCAAAGGAAGTAAAAGTGATCTGTGTGGAAGTACAAAGCTATTATGCTTCAAACCCATGGTTTAGAATTAATAGACTTAGAAGAGCATCAACTATTTCACCTAGCCTCAGAATATGGGGCGACCTCTCCTATTGGAATCAGAAATATTGGTAAGCCAAGAATGGAAATTTTCAGGCACATTACCTCATATACCCATTAATCTTTATGTAAGAAATTATAAGGTCCACCAAGCCCCTCAAGCTTATTTAAATCTTGAAAACATCCAGAATTGAGTGTGGGGTTTCTCGTAACTGCATATTTATTGAGCTTTCAAACAACTTTCAGTTTCCATGTGAATTTCAGCTTCGGATTCATAACAAAAGAACACCTCCATATGATGCTTAAGTTCAGCAACATCACAAAATGAGTACAATGTTGGCTTTATGGTGGCAGCACAACCCGTGGGAAGCCAAACACCAGTCTCAAGCTCAACAGCATAATGAATGTAGTGTAAGAAAGAAGTTACAATAAGCAACTACTATTAAAAAAAACCACTAACCTCCCTTTGCCTTCGACGCTGCAAGATGCTAATGGCCCAAGCCATAATGTAGCACGGCAGTAGAAAACCATCAGCCCGAAGCTAGAAAATCTATTGAGCATCAATGCATGTCTCAATAGCAGAAGAGCCATTAACTGACAAAAAAAAAGAGAAGCAAAAAGAGAGAAGAAAAAAAATTAGTGTACAACAAAGCCACGGGGCAGGGGCATGAGAAAATTGAAAATGAATATAAAAGCATCAACAAAATGCCATTTTTAAATCAACTTTAACCAAAATGAGCATAGACAGATACTTTGTATTTATGTAAAAATGATTGTTATCACTTACAATTAGAGTAGCAGAGTGGGAAAATGCAGCTCCACTGGCATTCGTTGCGGCATACTTGTCATATTCAGCCTCCAAAAAACGGCATTCTGCTACTGCCATTGCCAAGAGACAAGGTTCATGCAATTTCACAGGAGCAATAGAGATTGTCCAACCTTCAGTACAAGATAAATCCAAAAAACAAAACAATTATAAGATAGAAATTGATGACAATGAAATCTTTATCTAGTAAGTAAAAGAGAATACAACACAACTGATGTGTAAAAATCTACCTATGCACAGCGTTTGAGTCTGGCAAGTGGCATTTTGGCTTCAAATATTCATTGATCGCTTGCAATAACTGATCATCCTGTTGTTGATCTTCATCACTTCCTACCAAAGTCACCAAGTATTAAGGAAAAGGATTAGATGCACTCTATCATTTCAAGTGTGAAAAGCTAGCTTTTCTTTTGATTGCTTTATTGGTAACAATAAAACAATTCAACGGTGGTTGTCAGGAATTAAAATAAAGGAAAAAAATGAAATCATTGGAAATTTGTGGATAGAACCCTTCACCTAACGTCAAGATAACGGTGACCTGAACGGATGAGATCCGTAGCAGCATGAACATCACAAGCAACAACTGCTCCAGAGCTACAAAAGAGAAGAAGAATGGCAAAAAGAAATACGACCCAAGAAATACCCATATGGAAAAATGCGAGATATGTATATCGAAATTTTCATGTCAACTGTTTATACAAAAAACAAAAAAATCCATCTCCATGTCAACTATTTATACAAAAAACAAAAAACTCCATCTGAACATCATTTGCTTCCTGCAAAACAAAAAATGATAAAATAATTAGATTATTTTTTAACAATTCATGTAAACATATAATCAAAGAACATGAAAATTATCTTAGGATTTAGATTATCTTTTAACAATTCATGTAAACATATAGTTAAATAACATGAAAAATATCTTGTTGCTTGCAAAAACATTAAATATATATATTCCAAAAGATGCAGAAATCCACACCTGCAAATACTTTAGTTTGACTTACCCTGACAGAACAATGCTAATGCTAGTCAGACATCAGTCGTCGCACCCATTCCATCATCTCGTCCTGCTTTTTCTGCATCTCCTCCTGCATCTCCTCTTGCTGCCTCTACATCTCCCTATGCATCTCCCTCTGCATCTCCTCTCGTTGCATAAGCAACTCCTCTGAATGCTTAGTCTTCAAGCCCTCCATTTGCTGACGCACATCGTTAAGTTGAGTATGCACCTCCACATAAGCCGCCCTAGATTGGCTTGATGTAGACCCAAAGACTGTAGAAGGCGTCAGACCTAGACCATAGCCACGTACACGACTATGTCTCTCAGGACCCATCACCTGAGTATAGATGTCGTCGCCGATAGAGCTACACGATCCATTCTCGGGCTGTCCCGACAACTCCTTACATTTGGAATGTATTAAAGACAATAATTAGCAAAGCAAAATTTCACAAGAAAGCACCAGGTAAATTTGAAAATTCTGTTTTGAATAGGCATCGTATGTCTCAACTCCATCTGTCCATAATTCCTTCAACTCCTCTATCAATGGCTGCAAATACACATCAATGTCGTTCCCAGGACCTTTAGGGCCAGGAATAAGTAACGATAGCATGAAAAAGGTCTGCTTCATACACATCCATGGAGCAAGTTATATGGAACAAGAACGACAAGCCATGTGCTATGAGCAATACTCATAGTACTAAGAGGATTGAAGCCGTCGCTCACTAATCCGAGTCTAACATTACGAGGTTCCAAACCAAATGATGGGTGTTTCTTGTCTAAAGCTTCCCATGCCTCAGAGTCTACTGGATGCCTCAACACAGTGTCCTTTGTACGGCCAGCATGCCATCTCATGTCCTCGGATGTTTTTTAAGACATAAATAACCTCTGAAGCCTTGGTTTCAACGGAAAGTAACGCAAAATCTTTGCGGCTATTTTCTTATCCTTTGCAGACGAAGTGGAGGCCTCTTCCGTTGATTGACATGTAACCGATTTCCACCTAGGCTCACCACATACGACACATTCATTCACATTTTCATATTCCTTCCAATATAACATACAATCATTCGGGCACGCATGTATCTTCTGGTAATGCAAGCCAAGATCCCGAAGAGTCTTTTTTGATTCGTAGTGATTCTTCGGCAACATTTCACCCTCAGGAAGTGCCTCTTTTAACAACTCTAGCAACATGTTAAACGATTTGTTACTCTATCCGTTAAGACACTTCAAGTGAAACAACCATACAAGAAAAGATAGTTTTGAAAATTTAGTGCAACCCGGATAAAGTTTAATCTCAGCATCCTTCAACAGTTCATAAATTTTATGTGCATCCCTGTTTGGTTCATCTGTGATGTGCCCATTCAGATCGCCATCCCCCTCACCATCCAAGTTCGACATTCCAAATGCATCTTGTAACATTTCGTCCATATCATCGTCCTCATCAGACTCATCACTAACATGTCCTTCTTCATTTATATCTTCTCCATGACTTGTCCAATGTATGTAACGCTCTATTATCCCATTCCATAACAAGTCACCATGCACTTCTTCTCGATTCTTTACGAATCTATTGCTGCATTTGGTACATGGACATAGGATTTTGTCGTCATACCTTGTACGAGCAAATGCAAAATTCAAAAACTCTACAACTCCGTTTAAATACTCAGGGCTCGCTCTATCCTTCTGCATCCAACTTTTATCCATCGACATATCTACTATACCAAGAAAACACATTATTTTGAGTATTCTGTAATCGAAATAAGAGAGGTTTTTTTTCTAGCAATATCAATTTACCAAAAGAGAGAAACAAATCCAACAACAATAGAAATTTGATAAAACTCTAGATTTTCATACTCTCAAAGTCGCTAGAAGTTATTGCGATTATAAACGCAATTTTGGGATTCAATGGTAATATGATTATAGATATATATGTCAAGTAAAATAAAAGATATACATAGTTCATTCATAATAGGCCACCTGCCCCTTTGTTATCGAAAGGAGGATCAGATATCGATATGTCAGCCCTCCATATGGTGAAAATTATTTGGATTAGGATATTGGTTGGTACCATAAAAGCTTAAGGCTTGAGTGCCATAGAATTGACAACGCTGGGTGATATTGCCCGAAATACCAAATGAGGCCTCGTAAAAACAAAAAAATATTGCATAGATCGCCAACAACATTATAGGGAAGTAATGCAGTGCTACTGGGTGCGGAGATGGAGTTTATGTGGCAGTGTCCAAAACTCCAAAATCCAGCATCAAAAGAGTCTTAATCCAAAGCTTGGGAAGGGATAATTGAATCAGAATATTGAAAAAATGACAATAGAAGTTAAGAATTGATGGGATTTCAGATTTGAATGATGCAATAGCTAAACTAGGGACATTGTTTTCCAGATTATTGTTCCAAAATGCCATGAGATCACAAGCCAGTTCAGTCCTTGCTGAAGGCATTAGAAGAATGGAAACTGATTTACTCCAATAAATGAAAGGGAAACCAAACTATGACAAGGTGAAATGTTTTGACTTACTAAGAAGCAAATTAAATTTGGAAACGGATTTACTCCAATAAAATAATAGAATATTCCTCAGAAGTCATGTCATAGATCCAAATTGTGAACAAAACACCCTCTTTTGGAAAATAAGTTGCTATTAACTCTCACATACTGTTAAATCATAAAGAGCATTACAGAAATGAGACTAATGGTTACATAGCGACGTTAGAACTAAGCAATCACAAACCTGGACATGGCGAAATATGCAGTTCTACATGTAGCAGCCATTTAGTACTATAAACTGAGGTGGGTCCCACAACTATGGGCCCACCTTTGATTGTTGGAGCCACCAGCTTTACTTTCCAAAAGTGACACAATGAAGTGTGCCTATCCATTGTAGATGAAAGCTCGAGAATTATTTATATTAACAAGCAGTATTAAAAGTGTTAACTAGAAAACTTGTTGTGAACTTAAAAACATGTTGGATGGAATGAGAAATTTTGAGAATGAACCTAAGGTTATGTTTAAATAGAAATTTTGAGAATGAACCTAAAGTAAACTGTGAGGTACAACTCAAAAGTGCAAGCGACCAAGTTGAGACATTTTAGAAAGAAAGATTCAAGCATTGACCTGAATGGGTTAGGAACAAATGCACTTCAATGTCAAGTAATGAAAAAACAAAATACTACTGTGATGATAGAACTTGTAATCATTGTATTAACTTTATTGGTAGTAGCCATTGGACTTGTTAATGGGTTCTTAACCCATGTTAAAGGCATGGATGATCGAAAACAAAGCTTAACAATAAATTATAGGCAAAGTGAAACAGATCCACACACAACTAAACCTGAAGAAATAAAGGAATATTGAATTTTTGGATGAAAAAATTGGGGCAGATTTAACTTTGGATATACTTAAACGAAAGGGGAAAAACTACTGCATTAACTTTGATGCTAGTCACCATGGGACTTATTAATGGGATCTAAACCCATGTGAAAGGCATGGATGATTTGAAAAAAAAATTACAATAAATGATAGATAAAATGAAATAGATCCGTGCACGACCAAACTTGAAGAAAGGAGTATTGAATGGAAAAAAAGTAGACACCCTTTAAAGCTTTTAGAAATCTAATCATAATTTGGAGTAAATACGACTAGGGCTAGCACTTCTCTAAATTCTAATAATGGTGGAGGATTCCAAGTCTATTTTATTGGTGAGAGTGGCAGTCATCAATCTCATTTTCTTTCTTAAAGAGCTGAAGTTAAAGAGAAAAACAAGAGGACAACAAAACAAGGCTACCTGGACCAGGACCAAGGCTGCACGTCAATGGTCGACTGCATGCCAAGCTAGGACTGGGCTGCTTTGGTGCCGTAATTGTGCCCTAATTGGGCACAAATCATGTGGCGTCTAGTCTGCACAGCAACAAACCCCCCCAAAAAACAGGAAAAAACAAAGACTGAAACCAACTGACTGCAATCGCAATGTGGAAGGACCACTAACTGACTGGAATCAAAGTGGCTCCATCACGATCTTTGAAAAAAGAGGAAAAATAAGGGAATAGATGGCTGTGAGAATTTAGAAACCTTAAAGAAGAAAAGGAAAACAAAATATATGAACCCAAAGAACAAATAGAGTGTAATGAAGAACAAATAGATTGTAAACATTAGAATTTAGAACCGTTAACAGAGTTCCAAATCAAAGACAATGTAAACATGAGAAAATTGAAGAACAAATCAGAATATTGGGAAAAGAAAATTAGGTTAAACATAGAGATACGATCTATGGTTGAAGAACCGTTAACAGAGATCATCTGAAATTACCTTTTTCTCTTGATTGAAGAAACGAAGGTCGTGCTTTAACCGAGTTCCCTAACCTTTATAAGAACGCAGAGATACGATCCCTAACCTTCACATTCGATTTAGGGAATAGTGGTGATTTCGCAGAGAAGAGGGAATAGGGATCTCGCGTGAGAGGAAATAGAGATTTTGAAGCCCTCTTATGTATTTAGTGGCTGCCACTAAAGGTTACACACACAAAAAAATTAGAAAGCCCGGGAGAGGTAGAGTAAGTGAAAAACATAGCGGGGGCCAAAAATGGCCGCCACTGTACGATTTATTTAGCCACTAACACCAGCCCGCGTAAATTCCCACCCACTTTTTCACTTTTATAGCGGCAGCCACATATGGCCACCACTACATATACCTTTTAGTGTCAATTTTAACTGGCCGCCGCTAAACATTGGCTGCAAAAAACAGTTTTTCTTGTAGTGCAGGTTGTGGATTATCTTTCAAAGGAAGCTTTCAGGAATTAGGATAGAAAGATTTACAGAAATATAAGTGATTGCACGAAGCAAATTAAAGGATTAATGTACTTAGATAGATCTCCATTATTTATTATCAGATTGTACGCTGGGTTTTTTAAAGGGTATAGACTTTTTGTCCCCCCTTGTTTTGTATCTGTTTCTTTTCTTTATTAATAACAGGTAGGGGTCTGCCAAACCCCCTCCCCCTCTGGGTGTTTTTTTTTTTAAAAAAAATTGTGTAAGCAATGAAAAATGAGAGCAAAGAGGGAAAACATGGAGATTATTACTTGAGACATTGTAGACTAAAAACACTGGTGAAAGGCCTTGCATCATATTAGGTTTGACAGGCTAGATCTAACCTTACACCAAAGAGTCCTTGTTTTTATTCTAAAATCTATATCTCCTACTTCTAATTACTCTTTCATGTTTGTTACCAAATGACTAGCTGATCTCTTTAAGTTATGCATAGAGGGTAGTTGAAATTATGTTAGAAAGCATGGTTGAAAGTGTTTCTTTTTATAACCAATTGAATGTGGTTGGAGTGAGACCTTAAGTGGCCATTCGTACATTTCAATATCAGTCTCTTCCTTTCCATTATGTTTTTCTTAGTTCGTCAATTCATAATGTCTTCAAAGCTAACCATAGGTAAAATTCAAAAGTTGCTTAACGTTGCTCCTATGAAAACTATTTATAATAAAAAGAAACCCTGAAACTAATTTAGAAGCTAAACAACTAATTTAAACCCTACTTCTAAAACAATATAAAGCAGAATTTCAAAATACCAAATATATCCCTAATTTTCATAACTAATTTTATAGCCAAAATTAAAATTCGATTTTGACATCCTAAACACTAAAATCTTGAAAATATTTGTGAAATAGCTATTGCAGATCTTGAAATTTGATTTCTAGTGTATCTGATGGATTCTTGATATGATATTTGAGTAAGTTATGAATTTTTGAATCTTTATTATCAATTTGTAAAATTTGAAAAACAACAACCTCTCTTCCCGACATCTGTTCGTTATGTTTTTATTTGAATTTGATCTCCCGTGTCATTTTTCCCTGCTAGAAAAGAAACTCGCCCTTGATTTTGTATCTTAGTTTTCTTTAGGATGATCTTCTTCATGGGTAGGTGATACAAATAAACAATTCGAAAGGGAGGTCTCAGCCTGTCACGACCCAAAATCCCCCCTAGGAGTTAGGAGACTTTTGGCTAGTGACCGTCGTGTCATACCATCCTGTCATGACACGTAAGGCGTAAAAAAGGCGAACCAGAAAATTTCGTCTTTACATCATAATCTTCCATGTGCTAATATAAACAAAATACTGAAATATAAACTAAACCTGTACACAAGGCCCATCACTTGAGTTACCAACTCAAATTCAATACAGAAACTCCCACAAGGTCAACCCAAATACAAGTTTCTCCCTCTCATCACACAACCATCACTGATGACTGTCCATCGGCTTCTTGACATACTCCTCCAACCTCTGGTTCAGGAGCACAACCATCCAACCTGTGACCTACCGAAGATAACAACTTCGGTTGAGGATTGAATACTCAGCATCTACCAACCACTAACTAGCAGGGCTATGACATGAAAATAGAATACATCTGCGCAGAAACTTAAACAAATGCACTTTGTTCCTCAGAGATAATTTTTGGAAGAAATTTACCAAGCCTGTCAGAGATAATCCTGGAGAAAATCTTGTAGAAAAAGTTACATAGGCTAATAGGACGATAATCAACAAAAGTAGAAGGATCATCACATTTAGCAATCAACGCTATGGCAGTTGCATTGATTGATTTAGGAATATGAGGCTTAGCGAAGAAGCTTGTAACCACCTTAAATAAATCATCTTTAATGATATCCCAGCACGTATGATAGAAATTCTCATCAAAACCATCAGGACCCGGAGCACTGTCTGCATCCATATTGAAAACAACCTGCTTGACTTCTTCTATTGAGGGAAAACTCATAAGAGATATATTATCCTCCATAGTAATCAAGGAAGAGATGAGATCTAAGACATGATCATCAATAGAGCTAGAAGAAGACATAAGAATCTTCTGAAAATAAGTAACAGCTTCCTTGGCAATATCAGATGGAGACTCTATCCAAACACCCTGATCATTCTTGATTTTTTGAATGAAATTCTTTTTTCTTCTTTGGGTGACGACAGAATGAAAGAATTTAGTATTGTTGTCACCTTCCTTTAGCCATTTGATTCTAGATTTTTGTCGCCAAAAGATCTCTTCTTGAAGAATTACATGCTGAAGCTAATCCTTAAGGGAAAAAAGAATCTCCTCTTTACTCCTATCCCAATTGTCCTGTAGTTTAATCTCCGCACAACAAATTTGGTCTTCCAGATCTTTCGTTTTAAGGAAAATATTTCCAAAGACCTCCTTATTCCAGTTCTTAAGAGAAGATTTTAATCTCCTAAGTTTAACAAAGAATGATAAAATAGGAGGAGCATAATCAGGCAAAGACCAAGAGTTTTGAAATAACCTTTTAAAATCAATATGAGTTGTCCACATTTTCTGGAATCGAAAAGGAGAAGGAGTATGAGCAGCAGCTACTTGGAAGTTCAAAATCAGAGGAGCATGATCCGAGTTGAGTCTGGAAAGATGTGAAACCTAAGAAGTTGGAAATTTTTGGTTCCAAGCAGAATTAAAAAGAATCCTATCAAGTCTGGCATAAATTATGTTAGTCCCTTTCTGATTATTGCACCAAGTGAACTTGTTTTTAGAGAAGCCCGCATCAATAAGACCCAAATCATTTATAAAAGAGAGAAAGTCTTCCATTGATCGAATGTTGACATCTCTACCCCCCATCTTCTTACCAGGCGAAACAATTGCATTGAAGCCCAACAATAATTAACGGATCATCATAAGAAGAGAGAATAAGAGCAAGGTCATTCCACAAATTTTTTCTTTCTTCCCTTCGGCACTTTGCATAGACAAAAACACATCTAATAATATCCATACCTGAACCCCCAACATCCACAATGATAGCTTGATCCAGCGATGCAATAAGAGAAACAGATAAAGAGCTTTTCCAAAAAAGCCAAATCTTCGGATGAAAAATAAAATCCGACATACCTAGCATTTTGCTGAGAGGATGAATCTTGTCAGATGACTGCATAGGTTCCATAATAGCAATCATAGCTATATTATACAAATCGATCAACTTCTTTATCCTGGCTTTAGAAGCTAAATTCCCCCCCCCCCCCCCCCCCCCCTAATATTCCAAGATAGAAAACTAGACATGGGAAACTAGGGGGTTTTCTTCAATACTATTTTGAGCAACCGCTAATAGCTGAAGGGGGAACATCTCTTTTTTGTTTTTTAATTTTTTTTTTCCCATCAACATTCTGCCCCTTGTAAGGATACCACTTTGAAATGTCTTCAATAAAAGCTTTTGATTCGGATATAAAAGATTCTTTTGGGATATCAGTAGCATCATAATGATCATTATGGAATTCAGAGGAAGCCGAGGACAACAATAAAATATTAGAAGTAGATCTTGATAGGATGTTGGTTGGACCTACAATAATAAAATGAGGTGGGATACACTGAATCACCACTAGCTAGAGACCGTTGCTGGAATACTGAGGATTGGTAATCAATTAGCTAGCTTTCCATTTAAATAAAGATTCGAATAAACAATCCTTCTAAGTTGGGATAGAAGGGAGATGATTTAGGAGTAACTTTGGGTCTGAACGTGTATTTAAAGCAAGGGAAGAGATCATGTAATGCAAGCAAGAATTTAATTAACTTCCTGTTGGAAGAGGAGGTCTCCACCCTCGAAGTGGAATTTCAACGTGTTCTGCATTTTTCTTGTTAACAGTGTGATTATTCCATTTGATATCTTATCATTTGGTATCAGAGCCTTTCGATCCTACGGAAGTGATGGTAACTAATCGAGAGATAGAACAGGAGGTCGGAAATCTCAAAGAAGAAGTTCGCGAGATGATGGCTTCCTTGCATCGAAGATTTGATCAGATGGCATCATCTGTTCAAGTTATGCAAGAAGAGATCGGTTCAATGAAAACTCGTTCACGCCATCCCAGTCCTGATCCATCTAATGCCAATCCCAATCCCGATTCATCTAATGCCAATCGCGGTCCGCATAATCAAGGAGAGACGTCGGGCTCACACCGACTTTCTATGTACCACCGCTCAGTTAAAATCGATTTTCCAAAATTCGATGGAGAAGATCCAACTGCATGGATCTATCGAGCAGAGCAATATTTCTCTTTTAGCCAAATTCCGGAAGATGCTTGGGTCCAACTAGCATCCTTCCATCTTGAAAGGGAGGCTAGCCAATGGTTCCAATGGTATGAGAAAATGAGAGGGACCCCATCTTGGCCAGAGTTGGTGGAGGCGTTATGTGTTCGATTTGGTCCAACTCAGTACGAAGATTTCACCGGTGCCTTGATACGACTCTCTCAAACATCAACTGTTCGGGAGTATCAACAACAATTCGAACGACTTGCAAATCGAACAATCGGGCTCACTGATTCATTCTTCACAAGTTGCTTCATCAACGGGTTGCGAGATGACATCCGCCATGAAGTAAAAATGTTCAAGCCGACCAATTTACTTCGCGCGATTAGCTTGGCTCGTTCACAAGAAGAGAAATTGACAGCACAACGTAAACTGGTACGAGCTCCGGTGCAAAAGCCCAATCCAATTTTCACAAATCAACCCTCTCCTTCTCAGCCACCTATTAAAAGACTTACACCATTGGAGATCAAGGAAAGACGTGATAAAGGTTTGTGTTATAATTGCGATGAGAAGTTTCATATCGGGCACCGTTGCACGTCGCAACGATTATTTCTCATGGAAGGTAGTTGGCCGGATGATTATGATGATATAAGGCAAGAGGAGGATGAACCATCTAACCCCAATAGTGATCAGCCACTTGAGATCTCCATGCATGCTATTGCCGGTTCACTAGCTCCTCAAACCATGAGGGTACGCGGAACAATCAAACGGCTACCCATCACAATATTGATTGACTCGGGCAGCACTCATAACTTTATTGATTCAGCATGTGTATCACAAGCAGGATGCCCAATACAAACAGGTGAGGACATCAATGTTATGGTGGCAAATGGGGACAAACTTGCAAGTAAAGGGAAGTGTACGAATCTCACCATCAAATTCCAAAACATGGAAATCACCACAGATTTCTTTGTACTACCATTAGGAGGGTGTGATGTGGTGCTGGGTGCATATTGGCTTCGTACTTTGGGTCCCATATTGTGGGACTTCTCTCGTTTACAAATGCAGTTTACCTACAAGGGTGAATATTGCACACTGAAGGGCATGAAGGATGCCCAAAATGGAGTGGCAACCAACCATTGCATTGAACACATGATTCGAAAGAGGAGCAGCGGCTTGTTGGTGCACCTATTTAACACGTCTATACATATGGATAGGCACGAGGAACCAGCCGATCTACAAGAATTATTGACAGCCTTTACTGATGTCTTTGCTGAACCAAATGGGCTTCCTCCAAACAGGTCCAAAGATCATCGTATAGAACTCTTACCTAACAGTTGTCCGGTAAGTGTTCGACCCTATCGGTACCCCCATTTTCAAAAGGCTGAGATTGAAAAGATCGTAAAGGATATGTTGTGCATGGGTATTGTTCAGCCAAGTACAAGCCCTTATTCATCTCCAGTTTTATTAGTTCGCAAGAAAGACGGGAGTTGGCGCATGTGTGTCGACTATCGAGCCTTGAACAAAGTTACCGTGAAAGACAAGTTCCCCATTCCCGTGATCGATGAACTATTGGATGAATTGCATGGAGCATGTTACTTTTCAAAGCTCGATCTAAGATCCGGTTATCATCAAGTTCGAATGTGTGATGCCGACATTCCCAAAACAGCATTTCGAACGCATGATGGTCATTACGAATTTCTTGTGATGCCATTTGGACTGACAAATGCCCCTTCGACATTCCAAAGCATTATGAATGAGGTATTTCGTCCTTACTTAAGAAAGTTCATTTTGGTATTTTTTGATGACATATTGGTATATAGCTCTTCTTGGAAGGAACATTTGCAGCATGTTGATACCACGTTAAGGGTCCTAAGGAATCACCAGCTATTTGCTAAACGTTCTAAATGCTCTTTTGGTCGTAAGAGCATAGAATATTTAGGGCACGTTGTCACCTACGAAGGCGTTATTGCTGACCCTAAAAAGATCGAAAGCATGGTTGATTGGCCGGTACCCAAGACATTAAAAGGCCTACGAGGATTCCTTGGCCTAACTGGTTATTATCGTAAGTTTGTCAAGAATTATGGAAAGATTAGTGCCCCTCTCACGACACTATTAAAAAAGAATTCATTCACATGGAGCACTGAAGCAATGGTGGCCTTTCAAGCTCTCAAAAAGGCCATGACTGAGACACCTGTTTTGGCACTACCTGATTTCACCAAACAATTTGTGATAGAGTGCGATGCATCTGGTACCGGCATAGGAGGAGTGCTCATGCAAGATGGAAAGCCTCTAGCCTTCACAAGTAAGGCTCTATCCGCTCAACACCTAGGGCTGTCCACATATGAAAAAGAGATGATGGCAGTATTGCACGCAGTCCAAAAGTGGCGACCATATTTATTGGGTCGACGATTCACCATCCTCACCGACCATAAGAGCCTCAAATACTATACTGAACAGCGCATTACAACTCCAGCTCAACAAAAATGGCTTACGAAGTTATTGGGTTATGATTTCGAGATCAAGTATCGCAAGGGGACTGATAATTCCGCAGCGGACGCTTTATCCCGTCGAAGTGAAGAGCTTGCAATAGCTGCCATATCTACACCTGTATTTGATTGGATAGCTGAAATCAAAGGTGATTACCAAAGGGACACTAAGCTTTGGGAGTTAATTCAATCACTCCAAAACTCCAACGAAGCTAACCCTTTATACTCATGGGAGAATGGCATCTTAAGGCGCATGGGAAGGGTTGTCATTAGTGCAACATCACCAAGGAGATGGGAAATTTTGAAAGAGTTGCATGCTTCTCCTACGGGTGGTCATTCAGGCTATTTGAAAACCATGAAAAGAATGGCCCGCAATGTCTATTGGCAAGGCATGAATAAGGAGATTAAGAGCTTTGTAGCCGAGTGTGATGTTTGTCAGCGTCACAAGGGCGAGACAGTAGCACCACCTGGACTGTTACAACCTCTACCAATTCCATCTCAGATTTGGATGGACATTTCTATGGACTTCATAGTTGGGCTGCCCCCATCCCAAGGGAAGACGGTCATCCTGGTTGTCGTGGATCGCTTATCCAAATATGCTCACTTCACAGCCATGTCACATCCATATACTGCATCAAGTGTTGCACATGCATACGTCGAAAATTTTTTCAAGCTCCACGGCATGCCGGCATCTATCGTTAGTGATAGAGATGCTGTTTTTATGAGCCAATTTTGGCAAGAATTTTTCAAAATGCAGGGCACCACACTCAAGAGAAGTACTAGTTATCATCCCCAAACTGACGGGCAAACGGAGGTGGTTAACCGATGCTTGGAAACATACTTGCGATGCTTTTGTAGCAATCAGCCTAAACAATGGGTCAAATGGCTACCCTGGTCGGAGTGGTGGTATAATACTTCTTTTCATTCATCCACCAAGATAACCCCTTTTGAAGCAGTCTACGGTCAGCCACCACCCTCCATTTTATCCTACATACCAGGAACCACCAGTGTCCATCAGGTGGATGAACAACTCCGAGCCCGAGATCGTACATTGCGCCTGCTGAAAGACAATTTACATGCAGCCCAGGAACGGATGAAGACTCAAGCTGACAAACACCGCTCGGAACGACATTTTGAGGTGGATGACATGGTGTTCTTACGTCTCCAACCTTACCGGCAATCTTCGGTCAACTTGAGAAGCAATCTTAAATTATCTCCTCGTTTTTATGGCCCTTACAAGATCATCCAAAGAGTAGGAGCTGTTGCGTATAAACTAGAGCTGCCTGCTGGATCCAAGATACACCCTGTTTTTCATGTATCTTGTTTAAAAAAGAAGTTGGGGAACAATGTTGGAGTCATCACCGATCTTCCCCTCATTAATGAGGAGGGTATCATACAATGTCAACCCCAGGCCATCTTGGACCGTCGCCTAGTGAATCGTAACAATAAGGCGACCACAGAAGTCTTGGTGCAATGGGCTAACACTTCCCCGGAAGATGCTACTTGGGAGGTTTTGAAACGATTGCAGGAACGTTTTCCAAACTTCCAACCTTGAGGACAAGGTTTATTTTATGGGGGGAGGATTGATAGGATGTTGGTTGGACCTACAATAATAAAATGAGGTGGGATACACTGAATCACCACTAGCTAGAGACCGTTGCTGGAATACTGAGGATTGGTAATCAATTAGCTAGCTTTCCATTTAAATAAAGATTCGAATAAACAATCCTTCTAAGTTGGGATAGAAGGGAGATGATTTAGGAGTAACTTTGGGTCTGAACGTGTATTTAAAGCAAGGGAAGAGATCATGTAATGCAAGCAAGAATTTAATTAACTTCCTGTTGGAAGAGGAGGTCTCCACCCTCGAAGTGGAATTTCAACGTGTTCTGCATTTTTCTTGTTAACAGTGTGATTATTCCATTTGATATCTTATCAGATCTCTTAGTTTTAGAAATGCTTACCTGAGCTCGCTTTAACAGAACGCTCAAGTTTGAGATTAAAGGAATTTGAATATCCTCGAATAAGTGCTACTTTACTAAATTATACCTTTGACAATTATCATCGGCTGGAGAAGCACAAGGCTCCTTTGAACTTCCAATGTTTGGATTCAGCCGAGGAGTTGGGATAGGGCCTGAAATTTTTTTTTCAAAACCTTCTTGAACAATTGGAGTCTTCTGTCCTAACCCAGACGCATGATGAGGACTGTTATCTACTTGTTCATTGCATAATTCTGCTGAGTCTACAACTGAGGGCTGTCCCGTATTTTTTTATCTCCATAAGTTCAAAAGCTTTTGGTTCTTGATTTAAAAATCCCAGAACCTCTTTACGATTCACAATATCATTCGCTTCTGGACTATTGTTCATAGTTACAATATCATGACTCTCCAGATCTATATGATCAACAGTATGGAAAATATTTCCCTCGTCAGGAAGCTTTGTATCATCAGTAGAATAATCTATACCTTTTGCAACAGCACTGTTTACCTTCTCGTTAGTTTGATTCAAAGGATCTGAATTCTCAGACGTTGGGTTGTATACATTCTTTTGTATATCAATTCCATCACTCTTACCAAAGACTTTGCAACCCAGATATGTGTTGGAACCGCATCATTCTTTGCTTGCTTTTTTTGATCAGCTTCAATAAACTTCTGGTCCACAACATTTTCAGAATAATACTTAGGATTTTCCTTGCCAAAAGTCTTCTTGAGTAGAAGTTTACAGTTGCTATCATCATGTCCAAGCTTTTGGCATCTAGAGCAGAAATAAACTTCTTTTTCATAAACCACTCTTTGCCATCTACTAGCATTCCCCATTCCTAACCAAAAACGCTGGATTTTTTCCTTGCTAGCACCAATCTCCACGCATATTCTAGCCAGGCTAGGTCTTGTAATATTTCGAGTAGGTCTGTCCACAAGAAGCACTCTTCCTAGTAGGTTCCCTATAGATGATAGGTCTTTAGGGTTGAAGAAGTTGAGAGGTAACCTTGGCAAGTTGATCCACACTGGCACAACATAAGGTTCTTGCCCAGACTTGAATTGAGGCGACCATTTAATGAATCAGATTAATTTACCAACAATATAGCAATAGTCTTTCATCCACGCTATTAGAAAATCGGATTCATCTTGAAATCGAATGAGGATATGCCTTGAATCCATACCACCCACAGAAAAGTTTTGGCTAACATTCGTTAGGACGTCTATCCCCCCGATCCGGACTTGCTCTTGGATGAATAGCTTTAGAACTTCCAGCTTTGGTCTACCATAAGAACACTTCGCAACCAATGCAAATCAAAGAGGTTCTGAGGATTTTGCAAGTTCTTCTATTGAAAAATACAAGGCTGGTTTACCTTGAAAAATTCCAGCTTTCTTGGTATCTAGTGCATTCAATCTTATATCCCCATTAGATGATTCACCCGATGGAGCATGAGTCCCAACCGCAGCAGCAAAAGATTTCCCATCCAAAAGAACCTTTGGATCTAGTGGTTGAGGAGGCTGATCCCCATTCACGGGATCGGCAGCCATGGAAGAGATGGAAGAACCCTAGGGTTTGACGCAGAACCAGCAAAAATTCCTTGCTAAAATGCACCTAAAAGCAGAAGATGCTAAAATGCACCTCCAGACCTAAAAAACGTTTAAAATGAAGATGTTATATACACATACAATAATGAATTTAGAAAAAATTGGGGGGGGGGGGGGGGGCTCCACCTCTGTCCCTAAACCTAACCGTGTATAACTAACCACTAAAAGCTAAGATTTAGCTTACCTTATTTTGTCTTTTCTAATGCCACATAAGCTCTAATCCTAACCGTTTAAAATTTGAGTTAAACAGTTAAGATTTGTGAGTACACTTTAAGAGTACCTGTTGAATTATTCAAAATGAAAGTGGTATAAGTAATACTAGCAAACACCCCACGCGATGCATGGGAAATGAAAAAATATATAATTTAATATATGATATCTCTTTTTTTTTTGCAAGAATTACATGCTTTTCTAATATAAATTTTTTACATTACAATTTTTATTTACTATGATTTTAAAATATGTAATATCAATAAAATCAAACCATGTATAAGTCATTCTCATGAGACTACATTAAAAAGTGATTATTTTAAGGAATATAATCGAATTCAATATTCCTTTTAACTTATATGAAACATTACGATATCGGAGTATCTGTTGTGAGTGAGATATATATATTTCATGTGAATTGTTGGTGTATTTAGAAGGGCACATATAAAACATTATTCCCCCGACAGATCATAATGTTAATGGAAAGTGAAATGTGAATAATAAAATTTTTAATTAATATTGTTAAATTCAGAAAATTTTGAATATTTGTGTCCAAATACATTCTCAATGGTGTTCTCATTGTGGTATTCTTTCTTTAGATTCTTTC
The DNA here is from genome assembly GCA_015143295.1 of Tetracentron sinense. Classification (NCBI taxonomy): domain Eukaryota; kingdom Viridiplantae; phylum Streptophyta; class Magnoliopsida; order Trochodendrales; family Trochodendraceae; genus Tetracentron; species Tetracentron sinense. The sequence continues at coordinate 53,093,563 of CM026553.1, forward strand.
TGTAATGCATGGTTTCCATGTTTCCTCCACGTGAGGGGTTCAAAATTCACAACTTTACTACCAGGCATCACAAGGGTGACACCTTAAAAGATCTTTAGCACCCCCACATCACAACCTAACTATATGATCAGAATGGGGGCAAATCAATTACATAAACATACCTCTCTCATTGTCCATTCACATGCACGCACACAAATCAAGACTAAAAAGCAATTCAAGACCACCAAAAACATATACCTCCCAACAATTTAATATTTTTTTCTAAAAACCAAGGATGGGTGGGTGAACTATAGGGGTGGGTGAATCTTAACCACAGTTAATAGGTGTCAAAAGGGACACATGGCAATCTCAAGGGGTGATAACCGGATTTGCCAAATCCAGATATTACCATAAAGGATTTGGCTTCTATGAGAAAAGGGTAAAATGACTTCGTAGAGGGGCATTTTTGGAAGTTTATACACTTTATGTTAGTTTACTGACGGTCAACTGATGGAAGGGGTGTAAGTGCCATTATTTTAAAAAGTAAGGGTACCTAATGTATTTTTTGAAAATTGAGGGGGCCTATGACCTATGTGTATTTTCGTCAAACCTCAGGGTTTTAAATGTATTTTCTCATTTTTCTTATAAAAGGGCGTAAATAATACAATGGTAAGGCAAAAAAATAAAAATATTTAAAAAGAACAAACAAAAGAATCTCTACTATTATAATGCAAGAAGGGTGGATAGCGTTACTTAAAAATATATCCCTAAAAGTATATTTCTAGATTAGATAAGTATTTTAGGGTATTATATTAATTTAAAAATAACTAACCACATCTCTACTAATTAGGAGCTATTTTAGGAGATTAGGATAAGAGAACATGAGAGTGTATTAAATGTGTAGGTTAACTCTCCTAGATCTTCTCCTAATAAGGATCCCGTTCCAAAGGAAACGGTTTTACCATTATCCTCTCCTAAATTTTTTCCTACAATAATAATCTATTAAATCCCACAATAGTTAAATTCATTGTTTACCGTTACTTCATGTTCATATAAAAATTTATTTATTATTTAATTTAATATCTTATAATCGTTTGGACTGTACACTCAGGTGCATCGCACGTGCCTTCCACTAGTAATAATAATAATAGAATGATAATTTATGTGCACTCAACTTTTCTATCTCTGTGCATTCTTCATTTCCAAACATGGACAGCAACTGAACATTAAGGATACATTTACGTACATGTGAGATTGATGATATTAATTTAAGGACATGCTTTAGGCTCTTAATGGGTCGTGTCGAAACTGGGTCATGATCACTTGATTGATAGCCAAGCTGTTAAGAGAGCAGCAGTGTTGCAATATTACCACAGGAACATGAAACCTTGGCTTGAGCTAAATCCCTTATACAATAATATGAAAACTTTATCTTTGGTGGCAGTCGCAACGCGAGAGAAAAAAAATACTCATCTCGCTCAGATTCCCTGACAATTAAACCCACCAATCCCCTTCCTCTTTATTAGGGAAATATTATGTTAGAGAAATAATAATGTAATATTTATGAGATACACAAGATCTCATAGATAATATTGAATTAGCATCAATCAAGGATTTGATTAGATTAGATTTCTATCTTGATATCAATGTAATCTCTATATAAACCCTAATAGAGATTATTGTAATCACTTAAGAACTCTCAATAATATTCAATATATGTTAACGATATGCATGAGATGCATGTTCCCACCAGAGCTCATGCCAAGCTTGCTATGCAAGGCTTGCTATTGTTGCAATGCTGATAATGGCTGTTGGGCATAGAACGTGGAGGATCGAGCAGCCATGAGAGGGACGGCGCGCAACACTAAACTGCCATTTTATCAAGCAATAGCGCCGCAACTTTATCTTATATATAAGGGTGACTGTAGCCACGATCGACTTGTTTGTGATGTGCTTGAGTTACCTCCTACCTGTCTACTCCCTCTTTTCCCTAACCCCCTTGCTTTCTATCGATATGGGCCAGCAGATTCAAGGTGAAATCAAAGTAAGAAAGCGCCCTTGGCAAGGGCATCATCTTAGCTGCTTGACCTATTTGAATATTCCATATGGCTATTCCTATTTGATTCGGCGGGCAGGTCCAGCAACAATCCATAACTCACGATGAGCCTTCCTTCCCTGCTTTCGTCACTTTTAAGAGCTTAGGAGACAAGTAACTATGAGGGAGAATCCCTTTTATGAACAACTTGCTTGCAGGGCTTGGAGAATGACTGTCTTACTAAATATTAAACAACCCAGGAGTTGCACTCATAATGAAAAATCTGCTTTTCAAATGTATCCAGTGTTGCAAAATTGAGGAAAAACTCATCCTTATGGTGATTTTTTTTATGATAAAATCTCATCCTGCTGTGTTTAGTATTCTTGTCATATTTGAGGTCTACTTTCTGATTTAGCTTCCCTATCCCACGGCTAGCAGCCAGCTTGGCAGCTCAAGTGTCATACAATCGTCTCTTGGATGTCACCAGCGAGTTAAGAACCAGTTTCTCATAATGGCATATGAATCAATACCCATTCATCTCCTTGGCAAAAAAAACCTTACAGGTGATGAGCTAAAGATTGGCCTCTTTATTTGCACTGTAGCTTTCAGAGGAGTTGTTTTCGCAATAGAGCAATCAACAGGAATACCAATGCCAATGGAATCATTGAAGCCATATGGATTGGGCGAAAACCCCAAACCCAAAATCACTAGGAAAAAAAAAAGCATATATGTGTTGGCCGAAATTCGCCGGAAAAGAAGCTGAAATGAACCCACCGCTAGAGAGAGAGACACGATTGAGAGAGAGAAAATGTCGGGATTGTGACCGTTATATAAAACAAAACTTTAATTTAATGTTTAACTTTAATTCCCAAATTACCCTCATCTATCTATTTAAAGAATAAAATCAGTCAATTGCGATTAAACTCGGGGAGAGTTAAATCACACTCATGGGTTAAAACGTGTCCCTTTTAACTCCAATTAACTGTGGTTAACCCCTTCCCCTCGCTCTCACGTGCATCACACCTGCCACCCCCTAGTACTATATAATAGTAAAGCTACGTGTTTTAGTTGGTTATCACGACAGTCGAACACAAGGTCTCCTCATCACTAAAGATCTATCTCTCTTTCCAATGTTCTCTCACGAAGAAGGCTAATAATGGTCTCATGGGTTCCACACAATAATAAAAATTATTTTGGATCTATATAAAATACGGTTTGGGATTTAAATAAATAAGGTTTAGGGTTAATTACGTCAACATAAAATTTTGCATACTCTTTGTACTTCTGGTAGTAGAATATATACAAGGGATCTAAGCATGTGATTCTGGACTTTAATTGCCTGTTGGTAACATGTTATCAAATTTGAGGTGTACGGTGGAGTATCAATCCCGACCGGACTCATTGTTTTTAATGTATCCATTGAAACCGTGTTTAATGAGTAACAAAACAAAATTGTCGTCAGCCAGACTTGGCTATTGTGAGGGGAAATTACCGAAAGGACACGCGTCAGCAGCAGCTCCTCCCAAGTTCTGATTAGCTGGTAGAAGACTGGAGTGGAGGGTGTGATACCCTGACCTGCACTCCGATGATTAAGTCAGTAGGTGTAGGAGATGATGAACAGCAAGAACATAATAGAGAGTTCGAAGGTCTTAGCTCTCCCAATCTTTTCGTCCCCTCTTACACTGTTCTTCACAGGGTTATATAGACCACCCTTGCCATGGCCATAGGCACCCATTGATGTCCATGCATACCTCGAATCCCTGATGTGTACTTCAGTAATCATTTTAGATAGATCTTCTGGTCATTCGTACTGCACGCGCATCTGCACACAAAAAGAGCAGGCAAAGAGTAGGAACTCGTCCGAGGTGACTGGCATTAAATGCAGCATTAAATGCCATTTAATGCCAAGACAATGTTACCCACCTACCATCGTAGAGGTAGGATCAGTCCCAGGCGACTGGGCAGCAACGCCAGATCTCATTACGTGTTTAGGATACGCGATCGTGGACAATAAGACGACGGGTACGTCGTCAGAATGAAGACGTGATCGTCGTTCACGAGACCACGGGTCCGTCGTCAGAGTGAAGACGTGATCGTCGTTCACAAGACCACGGGTCCGTCGTCAGAGTGAAGACGTGATCGTCGTTCATAAGACCACGGGTCCGTCGTCAGAGTGAAGACGTGATCGTCGTTCATAAGACTACGGGTCCGTCGTCAGAGTGAAGACGTGATCGTCGTTCATAAGACCACGGGTCCGTCGTCAGAGTGAAGACGTGATCGTCGTTCATGGGACCACGGGTCCGTCGTCAGAGTGAAGACGTGATCGTCGTTCATGGGACCACGCTCTCGTCGTTCATACGTCCACGAGCCCGTTGCCGAGGAGACGACGGAAATGAGCTCAAACGATAACACCACACTGAGGACGAGCTCGTTGTTACCACACTTAGGTTTTTACGAAATTTACCCATTACAAATTGCCCCTTTATGATACTTTGAACGTGGTTCAGAGTGTCATAAATATAGCGAAACGTTGGAGGAGAAGATACAGCTCACCTCAGAATGATGATAGGTCACATACTCTGTACGCGAAGGCGTAGCGTCGTGCCAGCTGTATTGCGCGTGCCGAAACGTCATACCTCATAAATGCCTAGCAGGCTGTCATCATTATCTTCCGGACGCTTCGTGTTTCCCGACGGTTACTTAATTTGGTCAAAAGACCATCCTGTCCTTCGGGCTGTCTCTATGCGTGGACACGCGTACGATACAGATTGAGGTCATTATCGTCCTCAGAATCATGGTCTGGCCTATAAGTACCGAAGACCTGGTACTTCTTCTTCACTTGAATTTTTGCATCCCGTTACTCTGCCGGAATTTCTCCTTACCGACGATTTGCTGTTCTGGTTTTCCTCCTTCTCCGGTCGTGCCTCCCTTTGCTTCCTAAATCCAGTTTCGGTAAGAACTTCTTCTTTCTTTTTTATTCTGTAGTTGTCTTCCCTAAATTTCTTTTTCTCTTTGCTTGTAATCATGTCTACCGAAATAGTTAGGATAGACAGTGCCGATGAGGCTAGTTGCTCAGGCAGTGCCCCTCACGGTGTTATCACCGGCGCTTCCACATCCAAAACCAGACCAGTGGTTAAGTACGCACTTGACCACTACAGAACTCTTTTCCAAATACCTTCTCACGTCCACCTCCATTTCAGAGAAGAAGACGTTCTTCCCGACCATCGTTCTTCTTGCACAATCGTCTACCTCGCTCAGTTCGAGGCTGGACTTCGATTTCCCCTCTCTCCCGTCACGGATTCCGTCCTGTCCGCCCTTCAAATTGCCCCGGGGCAGATGCACCCGAAGTTCTACAAGTACATGTCTCTGATGGACAAGTTCAACAGAGACGGGTATAACGTGGAAGCCAGGCACGTTTTCCACTTCCGCTTCGCCGTGAAGTGTCCCGGGGTTGTGAAGGAGGGAGAGAAGACGTTCTTCACTTGGAGACAAAAACTCAAAGTTCCCGACATCGTCGCACACCTCCCCGACGTGGAACGGGGTTGGAAGGAGATGCCCTTCGTGGTCTCCGGTGCTTGGAGGGCAGAGACTGCCCGTCCTGTTCCCCACGAATTTACCTCAGGTCTGCTATTATTTATTCTTTTTCCGTCGCCGGTTTTTTTTTGATAACATGTTCTTGCCACATGGCTAATGATATTTTCCTTTTTCTGCAGAGGCTTCAAAGGTACATTTCCCTGATTTGTCCGCGGAAGAAGAGTACGAGCTCCGGAGAGTTCGCGACGATAAAGGGGACGCCTACGTTACCTGGAGACCGTCCTCGACTCGAGAGAAAGAGCCCGCTGCAACAGTAGGGACTAAATCCAAAAAATCTCGTCGGCAAGCTCGTCCGTCGGCAAAGAGACCGCTCGAACAGGCAGCTGCTCTTGGAGAAGAAGAAGAAATGGCAGACCAACCTTCTCCGCGATCCTCACAGGCTCCGGCCTTGACTCGTCCTCCTCGCCCTTCCCGTTTATCTTCGGCGGAGAAGAGGGCGGAGAAAAGGGAGAGAGCTGAAGCTCTCAAGGCTATATCGGCGAAGAAGGCTCGGCGAGAAGCTGAGCATGACCGGCGGGTCCGAGAGCGCGCATCTGCCGAGGCGCCACCTACTCAAGTAGCAACGGTTGGCGAGGGGAGTGGTGTCCCCGTGGAGGAGTCTCCAATCGTCAGTAGCGGCTCTCCCACGGAGGTTGTGCTCGCTCCGTCTTCCGTGGCAGAGACTGTTGCCCCGGAGATCGTCCCGGCCTCTGCTCCTTCCCCAGCCGCAAATGTGGCTTCGTCTTCTGCCCCTCCTCGAGAGAGGATTGCCAGGGGGGGGCCCGCCGAATTCTGGAATCCCGTCTTCCCTAGAGGGTACACCCGTCCTACCGTTGCCCATTCTGCGATGGAGCACGACTCTATCGCCACATCCATGATGTTGGCGATGAGACTCCCGGCGGATATGGCCGCAACAAGGGACCTGCACTGGATGGGGATGTTCAGTGCTGCGAGCCGAGCTGTTGCCACGGTATGTTCTCTTCTCTGCGCGTTTTTTTTTTTTTTTTTTTTTTTTTTACCATTTTTCTTTCTCTTCTTTTGTAGCTGGGCAACATGCTTGCCGGGATGTACGAGGTTACCGCCGAGAACAGGCGTACCTCCAACGGACTGAGGGACAAGGTCCTTGACCTGGAGAAGAGGGGAGCCGAGGACATGAAACGGCTGAATCACGAGCTGATGTCTGTCAAAGCAGATCTTCGGACCGCCAAAGGCACAATTGCCTCGGCTGTGAAACAGCGGGACAAAGCTCGGGACGAGGCCCGTAAGGCGATGGAAGGAGAGAAGGCGGCCGTGGAACAGGCCGAGAGATCCGTCCTCAGGATTAGTGAGATGGACGAGGTCGTGAATTCTCTTCGTCAGCAGCTGGAGAAGTTAGAAGCTGAAAAAGCAGCATTGGCCGAACAACTCGAGGCCGTCATGGCTGCGAGGGACAAGGAGGTTGAAGCCGCCAAGGAGGCTTTAACGGAGTCTCTCCGAGCTCACTTCCAGACGGAGATGGAGCGACTGATAACTGAAGACCGGGTCGAGACGGAGAGAGAGCTTATGAATGAACTCCGAGAGTCCGGACGACTGGTAGAGTCTCCCCAACAGTCGAAGGACGAGGCCACTCGTTCCGAGGCTGTGGGCATGGAGATCTCGCCTGGCGAAGAACCCGAAGTACAAGGAGGGGGGCAACTCTCGTCTTCTCTTGGACCATCTCCCGTCCTGCTCGAGGCTCCTGCGGAAATCGCCTCTGCCAACCCTGCTGCTGCTGCTGACGACGTCTCGACCGTTCCCGATGACGCTGTCGTGATCGTCGACGTTGCCGAAGACTGATCCTTCCTCCTTTCCATCTCTTACTTCTCAATTTTGTATCGGCTGTACTCCCGTTCATCTTATGTTAATAGAAAATTTCTTTTTGTGATCACCGTGTTGCAATCGATTGGTCTAGAATAATTGCCTCGTTCAAATAAGATATGGCACAAAATTAACTCGTGATTGAGTATAAATCTCACAATAAAAATAAAGATAAATCACTAACTCGTGATTGAGTATAAATCTCACAATAAAAATAAATCACATCACTTTTAACAACGGGTCGTTAAAGAAGCGGTTTGACACTACGGACGTAATTTGGCAACAAGTCCATTTCGTAAAGACGAACTTATGGTGACTCGTGGTGGGACACCATGCTCAGAGGACATTCCATTAGTATAAGCCACCGGTATGCTCAGATGGCAATTCCTTTTATGAGCCACCTGTGTCCCGTGGTGAGTACCCTGTTCGTACGAAATGTGCTCGCCGTGATAACTCGTGGTGGGACACCATGTTCAGAGGACATTCCATTAGTATAAGCCGCCGTGATGCTCAGATGGCAATTCCTTTGTGTGAGCCGCCCGTGTCCCGTGGTGAGTGAAATGTACCCGTCGTGGTAATTTGTCCAGAATGTTTTACAACGTATTGTTATTTGAAAAATTAACTCGTGGTAATTCATAACATAACTTTACTGGAAAAATTGTTTTAAATTCATAATGTTCCACGATTTTTGAATTACATTACCTTGTAAGTCTTTAAGGTAGTACACCCCGGGACTCCCGACACGGTCCACGATATATGGCCCTTCCCAGTTGGGACCCAGCTTTCCGCTGTTGATTTCTCGTGTATTTTGGAAGACTTTTCGGAGAACGAGGTCTCCGACCTGAAGCGTCCTTTCCCGTACTTTCTTGTTGTATGCCTTTCGTAATTGTTGTTGATAGCGTTTCATCTGAATGCTGGCGTCTTCCCGTTTTTCTTCCAGTAAGTCTAAGTGAATAGCCATTAACTCGACATTTTTGTTTTCCTCTCCGTGTTTCTTCCGTGAACGTGTTGTTGGCAGAAAGACTTCAGTGGGAATAACAGCTTCCACCCCGTATGCTAAAGAGAACGGGGTCTCGTTCGTAGGGCTCCGTGGTGTTGTTCGGTATCCCCATAACGCATTGTGCAACTCGCTGGTCCACTTTCCCTTGGAATCTTCCAATCTTCTCTTGAGGGCATTCAAAATATTCTTGTTGGCTGCTTCGGCAAGGCCATTCCCTTGAGGATAATAAGGAGAAGAGAAGATGTGCTTGATTTTCAACTCCTGGCAAAAGTCGGCGATAAGCTTTCCTGTGAATTGCTTCCCGTTGTCAGAAATGATGGATTGCGGGATGCCGAATCTACAGATAATGTGCTCCCACAAGAATTTCTTCACTTCTTGTTCTCTAATACGCGCCAGGGGAACAGCTTCGATCCACCGGGAGAAGTAATCCGTGGCCACGAGCAGAAAAATTAAATTACCGGGAGCTTTGGGGAAAGGTCCCACGATGTCAAGTCCCCAACGAGCGAAAGGCCAAGGTTGAGATACGATGTTGAGTTCTTGAGCGGGAGCATGAATCAACCTCGCATGCCGCTGACACTGGCTGCATTTTTGTACGTATTTCTGTGCGTCAGCTTGCATGTAAGGCCAAAAATATCCTTGCCCCAGAGCACGATGAGCGATAGTCCGTCCTCCTGAATGGATGCCGCAAATCCCCTCGTGGAGCTCGGCCAAAATTCTCTCTACATCTTCCGGATGCACGCATCTCAAAAGAGGTCCTCCAAAGGATTTGCGATACAGTTCTCCGTCCACAAGGGTGTAACGGGGAGCTTTATATTGTATTCGTCTTGCTTCCTTTGCATCAGAAGGGAGAATTCCATTCTTCAAATAGGTAAATATGCCCGTCATCCAGCTCGGCACTTGACTTACAGACAACACCGTGCGTTGCGTTTGCAATTCAATGGAGGGGTATTCTTGATACTCTATGAGGATCGTTTTGGGCTCATCGGTTTGCATCATCGAGGCGAGGTAGGCCAATGCATCGGCATGCCTGTTATCGTCCCTTCTGACATGTTTGATCTCGAGAACATCAAAGGCCCTCCGTTGCTCTTGTAAAAATGCAGCGTAGCGCTTCATCCGTTCATCCCGACATTCATAGATACCGTTGACTTGGTTCACCACGAGCTGTGAATCACAGAACACCCGGAGTTTAGAAACTCCCAATTCTCGGGCACTCTGCAACCCAAGGATTAACGCCTCATATTCAGCTTCATTATTGGAGGCAGCATAACCAAGGCGCGTCAACTTCTGCACTTTAACATGATCAGGGCTGACAAGAACAGCACCTAGTCCCGAACCACTGATATTAGACGACCCGTCAACATACAAGAGCCAATCGCACCACGCCGTCAGTTTCGTTTCGTTTCCAGTCCCTGTTCCTACAATGGAATCCGCCTCCGCGTCGTCTGGGAGTTCGTGACGGTCGGGCTCCGCTGAAGTTTCGGCCTCCTCCACGGGGAAATCGGCTAAGAAGCTTGCAACGGCTTGCCCCTTCTCTGCGGTTCGGGCCTGATATTGGATATCGAACTCGCTCAGCGCCACGGCCCATTTTGACATGCGTCCCGCGGTTTCAGGTCGTCCCAACACAATTTTCAAAGGGTACGTGGTGAAGACGACGATGGTGTGTGCCTGAAAATAAGGACGTAACTTCTCAGCGGAAAAGACAAGAGCCAGGCATACCTTTTCCACTCTGCTGTAGTTGGATTCTGCCTTGTGGAATGTTTTGCTGACGAAATAAACAGGCTTCTTTACGCCGTCGTGATTTCTGAGCAACACGGAACCAATGGCTCGTTCCGAGACGGAGAGATAGAGGTACAGTACTTCACCAGATTCAGGTACAGAGAGGATCGGTGCGGAGCCTAAATACGTCTTCAAGGCGGCGAAAGATTGGGAACACTCCTCGGTCCATCTGAAGACGGAATCCTTTCTCAGCAATTCGAACAAAGGTCTGCATCGATCAGAGGACTTTGATATGAACCGGTTGAGAGCTGCGATACGTCCCGTCAGTTTTTGAACTTCTTTCCTTGTTTTCGGTTCCGGCATATCTATCAGAGCACGGATCTGCGCGGGATTTGCTTCAATGCCCCGTTGGCTGACGAGATAGCCGAGGAATTTGCCCGAGGCGACGCCGAATGTACATTTCTCAGGATTTAACTTCAGATTGAAAGTACGTAAAATAGAGAACGGCTCCGCTAGGTCAGTCACAAGAGAGACCCGAGTTCGGCTTTTCACAACGATATCGTCAATGTACACCTCCACCGATTTACCGAGCAAGGGTACAAACATCAGATTCATCAATCGTTGGTAAGTGGCTCCGGCATTCTTCAGGCCAAAGGGCATGACCCGGTAACAAAACAGGCCACGCTCCGTTATGAAGGCCGTTTTCTCTTGATCGTCCCCCGCTAAGAGGATTTGATTATAACCTGAATACCCGTCCATGAAGCTCAACATCTCGTGACCCGCGGTCGCTGTGATTAGTCTGTCGATTCTGGGAACCGGGAAGAAGTCTTTCGGGCAAGCTCTATTAACATTGGTGAAATCGATGCAGACCCTGACTTTTCCGTTCTTCTTAGGAACAGCTACTACATTGGCTATCCACTCCGGATATTGGACTTCACGAATGAACCCGTGCCGAATTAACTTGTCGATTTCTTCATTGACGGCCTCATGGTACGCCGGAGCGAGTCTACGAGGTTTCTGTTTAACTGGATTGACCACGGGATCCACGTTGAGATGGTGACAGATGATCTCAGGACGGATACCCGTCATGTCTTCATGTGACCAAGCGAAAACGTCGAGATTCTTCCTCAGAAAATTTACCAATTCCCGCTCTTCATCTGCAGTCAGACAAGTCCCGATCTGTAGCATTCTCGGCTCGTTCTCCGTCCCGAGGTTGACAAGCTTCGTGGGTTCAACAGAATGGTTTACCAGCGATTCACCCGCGCTCTCCTCTTCCACGGATCCGACCTGTAATTGCTATTTGAGCGGGTTGGGAGAGGTATAATCACACTTCTGCGATGCCAGTTGGTCTCCTCTTATTTCACGCGGTCCATCCGGTGTGGGGAATTTCAATACCTGGTAATAAGAAGACGGAACAGCTCTCATTTCGTGAGTCCACCATCGCCCCAGGATAGCATTGTATGGGGACGGCGCATCGATAATGGAGAATCGGGTGGACAAGGTGATAGGTCCAGCTCTGACCGGTAAGACGACTTCGCCCAGGGGTTGCATCGAACTTCCTTCGAATCCTATCAAGGGGGTCTGTGCGGGTACAAGAACCGCTGGATCCAACTCCATCTTCGTGAAAGCATGGAGGTACAGGATATCTGCTCCACTCCCAGGGTCTATGAGCACTCGTCTGATGTCGAAATCGCCAATTCTCATGGACAGGACAAGAGCATCGTAGTGAGGTCTGACTACAGTTGCCATGTCTTGGTCAGTGAACATTAGGGCCTGCTCGACTTCCTTCGTCGTCGACCGCACTTGGTAAACTTCTGCCACGTGCGATAACTTCCTTGCTTTCGCTCGATACTGCTGCTCAACGTCGACTTCCGGTGCTCGAGCGCGATGGATGACGTTTATGACTCCTTTCGGAGCTTCTCCACCTCGGTTCATTTGACCAGATGGCTCTCCCTCGTGAGACCGAGTGGATGGCTCCGTTATATGCCCCTCTTTTCTTCCAGAATCCACGTATTCTCCCAGATAGCCCTCACGGACTAATCTTTCCAAGTATTCTCTCAGGATGCGACAACGATTTGTGAGATGCCCATGGCACTTGTGGTATTGACAATATTCGTGTGCCCTGGGTCCCGTAGTGACATCACGAACGGTCCGTGCTGGCCATTCGAAATATGGTTCGTCTTCCAACGTCTTCATGATCGTCGCCGGGCTTGCTGTGAAGTTAACTTGACCACCACGAGACGCAAAAGGACGTCTTTCTGTTGCTCGATTTTCCCTCTCCTTGTAATGCCCGGATTCCTCCCGTCCTCGATAGGCACGGTCGTCCCTCCGCCGGAGATTGGACCGTAGATCCGTTCTCCTTGACGAGTCTGCATCTTGGCGGATTCCCAGCGAGAGTCGATTCGATCCTCCTTGTCGTTCAACGTACACAACTTTTTCTTGTCGTATGCGTCTGCGTGGTTCCTCGTCACTGGAAGATGATTCATACTTCGATCTCTTCCCTCTCTTTGAGGAGGGTCTGCTTCCCCATTCCACAGCGTCTACCCCTCGTGCTCTAGGCCTCGTTGTTGCCGCAATATCTTCCTCCATCCTTCCGTACTTAGAGGCACGGACTATCAGCTCGTCCATCTTGATCGGACAGTCAAGGGCAAGAGACTCGTAGAGTTTGGAACTCTTGGGTATGGCGTTCTTGAAGGCCGCTATGCAAGTGCAGTCCTCAATCTTGTCGATATTAGAGACTTCATCGGTAAACCGTTGAATAAAATCTCTAAGAGACTCCGCCGACTTCATTCTCATGGCGAAGAGGGAATCTGCACCAGCTTTCTTTTTCTTGTTGATGATGTACTGGTCAATAAAAACTGACCGGAGATCAGCCATGCACCTGATCGACCCCGCGGGGAGATTACGGAACCATCTTACAGCCGCTCCAGTCAGGCTGCTAGGGAAGGCTTTGCAGAGGAGATTGTCATCCGGGTTACGGACAGCCATGGCATTTTTGAAGTCGGTCAGGTGGTCAATAGGATCCCTCCTCCCATCGAACTTAACAAAATTAGGCACCGTGAACTTTGACGGGGTATAAGATTCAACGATTTCCTTGGAGAAAGGGGACGTCTCCTCCTCGTCCTTGTACTTCTGAGCATACTGATCGAGAGAGGCTCCACCTGTCGTTCCTCTGACTCGAGCGTTAATCAAGGCTTCCACGTCTTTGAGAGTCAAACCCGTCTTCAACCCGCTGTCGCTGACGTGGAGATCTCGACGTTCAGCATGAGCATCAAGAGAACGGGGGCGGGTAGCTTCGTCAGCAGAAGGAGTGAGAGTGAATCTCCTCTCCAGATTCTCTGGTGCAGATGGCGAGATCGGGGCCGTTCCTCTGGGGGGAGGAGAAGAAGGGAAATTGAGTTTACGAGCTGCAGAGCCCCCTCTAGGAGATTCGTCATCGATCTCCAAGTTTCCGTGCTCCAAAGCATCTAGCCGCTCCTGCAGTGACTGTTGCTGGCTGACTACTTGGGCCAGAGTGGCCTGTTGTTGTTGTAATAGTAGCAGGATGGGATCAGATGTGGTCATGGGCCTTTCTGGTTGTCCAGAAGGTGGGCCTGATGCGAATGTTTGCATGGTGGAAGGGGTGCATGAAAAGGCTTGAGGGGGCTGGTGCTCGATGAAAGACTGGGGAGTTTGGTTTGCCATGCTGACCGAGAGGTGGTGTGAGCGAAGGGTGGTTTCGGCTTAAGAAAAAAATTCCCACAGACGGCGCCAATTTTGTGAGGGGAAATTACCGAAAGGACACGCGTCAGCAGCAGCTCCTCCCAAGTTCTGATTAGCTGGTAGAAGACTGGAGTGGAGGGTGTGATACCCTGACCTGCACTCCGATGATTAAGTCAGTAGGTGTAGGAGATGATGAACAGCAAGAACATAATAGAGAGTTCGAAGGTCTTAGCTCTCCCAATCTTTTCGTCCCCTCTTACACTGTTCTTCACAGGGTTATATAGACCACCCTTGCCATGGCCATAGGCACCCATTGATGTCCATGCATACCTCGAATCCCTGATGTGTACTTCAGTAATCATTTTAGATAGATCTTCTGGTCATTCGTACTGCACGCGCATCTGCACACAAAAAGAGCAGGCAAAGAGTAGGAACTCGTCCGAGGTGACTGGCATTAAATGCAGCATTAAATGCCATTTAATGCCAAGACAATGTTACCCACCTACCATCGTAGAGGTAGGATCAGTCCCAGGCGACTGGGCAGCAACGCCAGATCTCATTACGTGTTTAGGATACGCGATCGTGGACAATAAGACGACGGGTACGTCGTCAGAATGAAGACGTGATCGTCGTTCACGAGACCACGGGTCCGTCGTCAGAGTGAAGACGTGATCGTCGTTCACAAGACCACGGGTCCGTCGTCAGAGTGAAGACGTGATCGTCGTTCATAAGACCACGGGTCCGTCGTCAGAGTGAAGACGTGATCGTCGTTCATAAGACTACGGGTCCGTCGTCAGAGTGAAGACGTGATCGTCGTTCATAAGACCACGGGTCCGTCGTCAGAGTGAAGACGTGATCGTCGTTCATGGGACCACGGGTCCGTCGTCAGAGTGAAGACGTGATCGTCGTTCATGGGACCACGCTCTCGTCGTTCATACGTCCACGAGCCCGTTGCCGAGGAGACGACGGAAATGAGCTCAAACGATAACACCACACTGAGGACGAGCTCGTTGTTACCACACTTAGGTTTTTACGAAATTTACCCATTACAGCTATCAAGGTGTTTGAGTCAGTTTGTTTTTTTTTTTTTTGTAGTTTTTGTTACGAGGTTGTTCCCCCATCCAACAAGTTAACGAACTTGATCAATGAGTTGATTTATGCTTCTTCAAAAGTTAATTCACTATAATTATTTTTTAATTATTCACAAAGAACACAAACCCAAATGCGCACACACACAGCCCCATAGGCCTCATGCGCACACACACAGCCCCATATGTTGATGGTGTTGATGACCCAATGATGGTCTTACTGTTGGTAACATGTTAAAGAAGTCGTAAATTACTCCGCGTAAAGATCCCAGAAGGATAGAGCAGAGATAACAATACTAGAGATGGGCTTGCAAAATTGTGCTATATACTGAGCTTTCATTGTCTATTATCATTTTCAGGTAATTCTACAATTCCCCTTCTTTAATGTCCAATATTTACTGCACGTGCATTACGTTTGTCTCTAATTCTGCTGCAGCCTGCACCTTTATTTGTGCCTTATCACAACTATTTGAGGCCGACAATCCGAATCTTGTTCTATGGAAGTTTATTAACAAACAAATAGGCACCTGGGGGGATCTCTTCGTGGGTTCCTCCACCTATAGGCACCTGGGCTTGGAATACAGATGGGTCTCTTCGTGGCCTACAAGCAGGTTTGGGGGGCATCCTAAGAAACTATTTAGGGGATCCTTGTGCCGCCTTTGCCTTGGGGTGTGCCCCGGAGTCTATTGACTTGCTAGAATTGAAGACAATCATACAGGGGCTAAAAATGGCCATTGACAATGGTGTTTCCCGGTTGATCATTTATGCAGACTCTAAATGGGCAGTGGATAGCCTTAATAATGAGGTGGCAATTCCTTGGAGATGGAAAAAGGAAATGCGGGACCCTCGCAGATTGATGGGTTTGGTTGATTCTTGCTCAATTCTTCATGTTTGGCGTGAGTCTAATCGAGTAGCGGACTGGCTCGCTCGTTTCTGTTCTGGTATTTGTAGTGAGTTCTTCCTCCCTTCTGCGATCCCTAGTGAACTCCAGTCATTTATCTCTGATGATAAGGCAAGAAAAATTTACTACAAAATGTATTCTTCTTGGGTTTCATAATTCTGGTAGGGGTCTGCCTAACCCCAGCTTAACTTCCAAAAAAAAAAAAAAACCAAACAAACAAATAGAAAGTCTATTTGGATTTTCCTAGCTATTACAATGAGGATTGAAGAAACATATCCTAGATAGGTAGTACCATAATACAGATTAAGAGGAACAATATATATCCTTCATGTTAAGGTGTGGAAAGGGATTTTCCGTGGTTTGTTTTGTTAGCTTGGGAGTGGTAACCATGAGAGCTCTGATAATGGGCTTCACCTTTTCGTTAGTCTTTATAATAACCAAAAACATGAGTCGATATAGGACTACCATCCCTAACAATATAGCAAGATCAACCCATTTAGAGTAACCCATCTCCATTTTCCATATATTTCTCAAAATTTCTTCGCCGTTGATGGTAGGTGCCCCTCCTGCTTGATTATTAGAGAACGTTAGCCCTTCAAACTCGTTCTTGTAGAAGCCTTGGTAAGCATACTTGTGGAAGGCGATGTAATACATGGGATATTTCCATACAGGCTCAGGGATATCGTCTGGCAATCGAAAGAATCCCCCATTCAATGTCATAAGTCCCTGAATTCCAGCACCTGTGATTATACCCACGAGGAAATTGGGCACAATACTCGCAACAATCATCATTAGGCTCTCGACCAGCATAGTGCACATAAAAAGCATTAGAATGAAGTACACAAAGTGTATAAATCCGACTTGAAGGCCAACAAGGTAATACGCAATTGCACCAGGAATTAATGAGTTGATAAGCAAGTAAGGAACTGATGAAAGAGTGTTTCCAATGACGAATGTGCTAACGCCATGGTGCCCATTCAATCTTTCTCGTCTAAAGATCTGAGTTTAAAGAGAAAAGAGATCAGGGAAAGGCTATCGATTGTTGCAATGTCTTTAAAAAATTTATCAAGAAAATTAATTACTCTAACGTGTTCTAACTTTAAAATTCATTGGTGAAATCTTATAAATCATCCTTTAATTGAATTGAGATTTTAAAGTAAAGAATACCTTAGTGAGACCATAACATAGACTCACCTTCATGTCCTCTACAAAAGAAGGGAATCCCCCGATTGACATGAAAGTCAATAATGTCGCCACAAACATCAGCATCGATCCTCTAGCCTGTAAAATAACAAGAACAGTAATTAAATTATTGACGCATCAATTTGATTGAAACGATTAATTCATATTGCTTGTATTCTTTATTATCAATGTGGTGTGGAGAAAACTCCTTCTATCTTTATCATCATACCTGGATCGTGCCATAAGTGTGGCCAATGTCGTAAAAAATTGTGCCTACACATAAACACAATGCAATATAGATAGCCAGGCGCATCCAATAGTAGCTTACATCACGATACATGTTCACAAAGGATCTTCTCGTAAGAACAAGGCACTGAGTAATGAAGCTAGCTTGGCTTCTCTTCTTCTCCAATGGTGCTCCATCCTATAAAATAAACAAACCTTTTAACCACTTGTTTAAGCATAAAAAAAAATGAATTAGTCTAGCTATACTCCCAAAGTGTACTCCCATATATACTCCCTAATCCTAACTGGTTATTTCAATTATTGAAAGGTTAGGATTTCAGCTGATGTGGCAATAGAAAAGAAAAAATAAGCCAACTGAAATCTTGGCCCTTAGTGGTTGGTTATAAATGATTAGGGAGTATATTTGGGAGTACCCATAGACTGACTCAAAAAAAATTCAGATAGTTCACAATAACAAAAGTTAAAACAAAATCACATGAAAAGTGAATTCAATTACTCGCATACCAGTTTATATAACTCAGCTACTCGTCTTTGAACATGCTGGCAAGTATCAGAAGGCTTATATGCCTTTACAAGAATGCTAATCGCTTCCTCGGTGCTTATCTTGCCACCAAGACCTTGTTCAATGTCCTAATGACAATGATCATTAATATATAATGACATAAAGGAAATGTTTATAAAGAAGGTTGTTGACACTCCCAATAAAGAGGGGTCAATAAGAAAAGATTACTTACTGTATCAAAGTCCTTGTTGATCGTTCTAAGGTAGTGATCAGATGGGTTCCTCAGAGATGGGCATGGGAAACCATGTAATGCAAAAAACTACATGAAAATGCAAAATATTGTTTTTGATAAGAAATGCACACTTATGACACCTCTGGTGCTCACATAAACCCTCAAAGAGACTCATATGATTACCGTGTTCGCTGCAGAAGCGGGACCGAAATAGACAGTTCTACCAGATGGGAGTAGACAAAGCTTGCGGAAGAGCTCAAAGACTTCAATGCTAGGTTGATGTATGGATGCAATCACAGTCCTTCCATCTTGTCGAAGCAAGGCCTGCAATTCAGTTCATGACATGGAATGAAGCTGCACTGTCTAGCCCACTGGTCGGCTCATCTAGGAAAAGAAGCTTTGGGCGCTTCAAGATCTCAATACAAATGGTGACTCTCCTCTTTTGTCCGCTGCTAAGGCCTTTGATGTTCCACCCTCCTATTCTTGTGTTCATCGCATCTTGCAAACCCATTTCCCTTATTGTCATCTCTGCTCTCTCACTTTTCTCATATCTTGACATGGAGTCAGGCAATTGGAGTTGAGCTGAGTAGTATACAGCTTCCTTAACCGTTAGTGTTGTCATTAGAGTATCGTCTTGAGTCACATAGGCCTAAATTGGTGAAATTATCATTTTTAGAGTGAGATGATAAATAAAACGAATGTATACCATTATAAGGTAAGGTCTCATACCGACGTCCCGAAAGCTAGCCTCTGTTTGCGATCATTGATTAAAATCTCTCCAGACTGCCTTGTGTTTGAACCTAATCTTCCTGCATGTTTGATGTTAATTAGAGTGTTATATATATATATATATATATTGAGGAGGTTGCAATTCTGCCCATCCGATCATAAGTTATAGTTATTATGGGACATGTGACAAAAGATCAATCTAGTTGAATATGTCTAGACCATCCACTTAAACGTAAGATAATCAACAAGTTCTATAGCCACGGTAGAGTTTAATGAATCCTAAAAATATCCAATCAGCTAATTTTTTTTCACGTGTCTATCAAAGAATATATCCACCTTTGAATCGAACAGTTAGATTAACCCCCCTATATATATATTCACATGAGTCTTTTGGAAAGAAAATATTGCCCTATGACTCTTTAAATCCTTGTCTACTTGCCCCCAAAAAGGGACAGTGAAATAGAGGAGAGTAATGGGGCTAGTGCAATGGAGGTAGGGCTGTAAACGAAGCAAATTCGAAGCGAATAGTGGTATATCCGAATTCGTATCCGATTATATATATTCGAATAAAGATCCGGCGGATAATTTAATATGATATCCGTATTGGATAATATCCGAATTATTCAATAAACTTGTAAAAAAGTTTAAAAAAATATAAATTAATATTTGAAAAATATATAATAATATAAATTCTTGTTTAAAAATATATTTTAAAGGTTATATTAATTTTATAAATTTAAAGAATATTATTTATACATATGCTAAATCAGACGGATATTTATCGGATCAGACAGTATCCAAATTCGTATCCGATTATAAACAGATAGCAATTTTACTATCCGAATTCACTCCGCTGGATACCTATTAGGATAATAGAAACAGATTCAGATATAAATCGCATCCGTTTACAGCCCTAAATGGAGGAGAGTAGTTTGAATATTCGGCTCCAAGTGGGTGATGAGAATTGAGAACTAAGGGCAGTTTGGCATCACTCCTGGGAACAATTCTCTATTCCTCGGGAATAGAAACCAAGAAATATTGTTTGGCTGGCGCAAAAATCGGAATGGTTCTGAGAAACATTCTCAGCCAGGAGCAAGAATTGAGGAGTAAAAAATTTTAGCTTTTCAAAACTATTTCTTTTAACAAGAACAGAAACACAGGTTCTCTCCTACGAGACACTTTTAGAGCTCTCCTTAGAAAGCATGAAAATCAGCGTCGTTCTAAACCTGCGGCTCACTGCTTCTCCGGTGGCCCCCTCTCCGGCAAGGTGCAGCTCATTGCTTCTCCGGCAGCTCTCTCCCTCTCTCTCTCTAACTGCTTCTCCGGCAGCCCCTTCTCCGGCAAGGTGCGGCTCATTGCTTCTCTGGCACATCTCTCTCTCTCTCTCTAACTGCTTCTCCGGTGGCCCCCTCTCCGGCAAGGTGCGACTCATTGCTTCTCCGGCAGCCCTCTTTCTCTCTCTCTCTTCGTCCCCTTCTTTCTTCCTCCCTCCCCCTCTCTCTCTCTCTACAGTCCTGGTTATGCAATTAATGGCCGGTATCTCTGACTTTCTCCTTTTT
Organism: Tetracentron sinense; assembly: GCA_015143295.1. Taxonomy (NCBI): domain Eukaryota; kingdom Viridiplantae; phylum Streptophyta; class Magnoliopsida; order Trochodendrales; family Trochodendraceae; genus Tetracentron; species Tetracentron sinense. The sequence goes on from CM026553.1 coordinate 53,113,843, forward strand.
GCATTATAAAAATAAATTCATCAAATTTCTAGGTGGGTTGTAGATGTGGACGGATCTTATTCAGAAGACCAAAGATGAAGGTTTGGATAGCATTCGGACCTATGTTTTCTGGACTGGACACGAGCATTCTCAGGGCAAAGTAATGGAAATGCTCTTTTTTTATTTGAGAAAAATGTATTTAAGTTGTTTGATGAAATGCCTCTAAAAGAGTACTGTGGTGTGGTGAGGTGCTCTACTTTGGTTAAATACACACACGAACATAGGGAGGTGGTCTACTTCATCGATTGACAATGATTAATCTTAGCAATTGTGGGGTTCCTCTTAAAGAGTATTATGACCGTAATCCATGTTGATAATATATCCTTGGGGCATTTTGTTAAGAGTCCTGACAAGGGATCGCAAGGTCCCCTTCCTAGCTGACCGCCATGTCCGTGTGTCCCTTTTAACACCCTCAACTAAATTAAGGTTAGTATTTTTATTTTATTTTTTTTCTAAAAACCAAGGTTAAATTGCTTAATCCTAGGGGTAAGTGAATCTTAACCATAGTTGGTGGGTGGTAAAAAGGCCATGTGGACCAATGAGATAGCACAGAGCAAATTGCGTGGTCCATTTTCCATTTCGGTTTTGCTAATGACAGTACATCCCAAAAATGGTTCAGTGCACCTTAACACTTACATTTGTATTCCCATGTGACTGGGAGTTTGATTGTCTATTCTTTGGTATTTTTTAAGTCATTTATGAAGACATTTAAAATTTAGATAATTTTTTAATTAAAATTTGATGAATTTATTTTTATAATGCAAATAATTTTTTTTTTGTTCCGTGTAAACATGATTTTGTTATTTATGCTCTTTAGAATAGATTCTGGTTGAATGTTGCCAAACGGGTTTTTAGGACAGAAATGATCTTCAAAATACTTTCTCAAGAAAAAAAAAATTCTTTTTCAGAACAAGAGAATTACAACAATTGATGCCAAACGGGCTCTAAATTACCTGCTAATGCATTGAAAAGAGTAGACTTGCCACAACCAAAAGGACCCATGATGGCCAAGATCTCACCTGGTTGGGCGTACCCCGTGAGCCCCTTAAGGATGGATCAATATTCTCTTTTCCCTTTCGAAACTGTCACCCACAGATCCTCCCATGTCAAGGAAATTCCTCCCCCCCCTGCCACACATATTGTTCTGCAGCGACCGCAACAACATTTTCTTCTTCGTGGTTGGACAATCCAACAGTTTCCAAGTCTATCGTACTCATTATTTTTCGGTCTGTTGCGTACTGTACGTATTTTAAGATAGGCTAACTTTAGGTTGACGAGGAAGAGGACAAGATGTGAGGCGGTTGGGCTTGGACTTGGCTCAAAATCCACCCAAGACACTAGCCCAGAGAGAGAGAGAGAGATTAATTTTGAGCTATACCAAATGAGAAGCAACTGTAATATTTATAGGCATATTGAAAGAAGACCTGCAGCAAGACGTATAACTTGGACTCCACGTACTTTATTGTGGTAGAAAATAAACTAAAGATGCTTGAAAAAAGTTGTGTAGAGATGACCACCACGGATTTCCAAAGATGAGCTGATAGCAAAAGACTCGAGGAGTGGCTTCCACATTTGCTAACGAGACAGCTTCATAACTTACCTTCGTGGGAGGTGCACCAGTCCTTTCAAACCGAGTAAAGCCGTTACACACGTAAGAAAGAAAGGACAAAATAATAGACGTACGTACTGTTTCTCACTCTCACACACACACACACACATATATATATATATATATATATATATATATATATATATATATATATAGATACTTAGTGAAGACCCCGCGCGATGCACGGACGTGAAATAGAGGAAAAATGTTAATATATATAATTAAACTTATTTTAATTATGTAATTATATAAATTAATAAATTTTGGTTAATGATGTGCTGAATAAGCCTTTATTGAACATAAACATTGATAACACTATAAGAATTAGCATTGCAAGACAACAAAAACAAAAACTTTTTTTTACGTACCTGAGCAATCAATCCAAACAAAAAACATGGAGAGAAATCGAGAGAAGAGAAGCCAAATTGGACTTCTTCAAAAATAAACACAATTAAGGTAAATAAAATTAATTAGAACTTTCTTAAAATTCTTCTTTTCACTCAATGCATACCTCTTTTTTTGCCTTGATCAGAGTCATGCTCCTTGACTCACCACATGTATAAAAATTGATAGAAATAAAGAATTTAAAATTTGAATCTATTATCAAAAAGTTTTTTTTTTAATTAACAAATACGAATCCTAGCAGAATTCAATAGATATGTTAACCCCTATGAGTCAAAAAGCTTTTTAGATATAGACTCTTGAATTTCCTGTGTCAAAGCACTCAAGCCCACAGCTAATAAATTACAGTACTTTGTTTTCTCTGTCCTCTTATAATGAATTTTGAAGAAGACACGCTCCTCCCTGCAACCATGTCTAATGATGGGCAAGCATACCCTGCATCAAAACATCATTGTGGTGGGTCCCCTGACCTGGTGATCTATCCAGATCATGCGATTGCACCTTGCTAGGGTGATAATTTCATGTGGCCCATTTCGCACTATTTATTCCCACTGAATCAAGCCTCCCATTTATAAGGGTTTGAAAGGTACACACTCCATCACAAATAGCCTCACCGAGTGCAGCATCACCAAGGTAAGATCTAAAACACAACACCCAGTATTTATGGGGTTGATGAACTCAACCAAATCGGTAGGCACGGGACTGGAGTCTTGCATCTCTACCCGAAACAATAAAAAAAATTGAGAAGAGAGGTCTGTATAAGACTCCTGCCATACTTGAAGCCATTCCCACAAGAAATCCTTGAAAAAAACAAGTACAAGGATAATACGAAACAAATGTTTGAGGTGCCCTTAAATAATGCAGTGAATGCGTGATGGTGAAGCTAAAAATTAGGAGACGTTAAAGAAGAGCACTGATAGGCGTACGCATGAATTCCATTTCTAATAGGGAATTGATTAACGAGAGAGGGAAAGGGAGAGGGAGAGAGAGAGAGAAGAGAGGGGGAGGTGAAGAGATAAGAGAGACAACCGTGGAGATAGGGGAGAAGGAGGATGTTTGGTTAATTAAGAAGATTAATGGAGAGAGAGGGGGAGTCATCGAGGAGGGAAATTCTAGGAGATAGGGAAGAAGGAATATGGGGAGATAATGGGACGTTTTGATGGGGAGAGAGACATTTGATTTGGGATGGACAGCTTTCATTTAATTAAGTGGGGTCCTCACCAAAAATTAATGACAAGTGACGCGTGGTAACAATTTGAAGCAAAAAATAAGAGAATTGAGGGTAGACACGTGGACACCAATAGCTATATAGTAGTAAGTAGTAAGATAAGATATATATATAGAGGTATTTATATTCATATCAGTGAACGTCAATGGAACCCAACAGGGCTGTAAAACTGGGTTGTTTAAACCCGAGAAAGAAGAGAGGTTGGATAGGCTTTCCGTTAAAGCTTGTTGTGCCAAATCGTGGGCTAGTGAGTTCATTGTCCGACTGATGAAATGGAAATCGACCCTCTCATATTGATGAAAACCGATTCTCCATCCTCTGTTATTTAAACGGTGTGGTAATTTCACTTCATAAAAATCATGAGCAATGAACTGATTTCTTGTAATGTTCTCTTTTAGTGAGGGGATGCCCTACCACTCGAGTTCGGATGGGCAACAGTGTTTGTTGTTGCGCTGTTGCCCCATTTGTCTGAAAAAATGAGGGCCCCAACCATGGTTGATGTGGGACCACCCTTATTGAATGCAAGACCAACTATTTTCAGATACAAGGGGGCAACTCCTACCACTCTAGCCCCCACGGCGTGTTGGTAAAAAAAAAATTTAGTGCATCAGGAATATTTTGACAGATATTGCAATGGCTTGAGATACCCATTTCAAACCTGAAGTTGACATCTGTCCTTTTTCTTTCAAGTTAACGTGAATATTAACAGATCAAAGTACACTAGCGGAAATGACGGATCAACTCCAGAATTATAACGGATTCGTATGTGCGTGAGCCAGGCGTTGGTACTGAGAGAAGCAAACCAAATAAAAAGGAAAGTGTGCGTGAGCCAAGTCCAGAATCCATCAGTATACTCGCGTGGGCGTGTTCATGGAAAAATTGAAGAAGTAAATGACAAAAAGGAAAGTGTGGATGAGCAGATTCCAGATTAAGTTCATCCACATCAGTATATATACTCGCGTGGTCGTGGTCATGGAAAAACATGAAGAAGCAAACGAATAAAGGAAAGTGTGGATGACCCAACCCAAGTGCACAATCCAGAATAAGTCCATCCAGGTCAGGAGTCAAATCCTCTACGGTGATAACCGGATTTTGCAAATCCGGTTATCACCCCTAGAGGTCGCCATGTGTCTCCTTTGACACTCCTTAACCGTGGGTAAGGTTCACCCACCCCTAGAATTCACCTACCCATTTTTGGTTTTTTTTAAAAAAATATTAATTCTTTTTTTAAAATAAAAAAACTGTTTTTAGAGTTTTTTTAATATTAAAAACAGTTTTTTAATTTTTTAAAAATAATTAATATTAAAAAAAAAAATGGATGGGTGAACCCTAGGGGTGGGTGAACCTTACCCACGGTTAAGGGGTTAAGGGTTGTCAAAGGAGACACGTGGTGAACTCTAGGGGTGATAACCGGATTTGCCAAATCTGGTTAACACCGGAGATGTCCGGTTATGTCCCTCACGTTGTCATGTGTCCCTATTGACACTCCTTAGAGCATCTCCAACACTATCCTATACCAATTCCCTTCGTCTGTTTAGGGAGCTGTATAGGGAAAAAGTGCTCAAACAGGCTCCTCAAAGGACCTCACCAAAATAGGATTGGCAAGCCAACTCATCACCAGTGGCGAGATTTTCAGCTCTCCAAACATTAAAACCCTCTGAACCCTCAACCACACCAATTGCAATTGAACTAATAAAGGAGAGTTCAATCGCATCCACGGGCTAACACATGTCCTTTTTAACTTCTACTAACCATGGTTAAGATTCACTAACTATTGGGGGTTAACAATATAATCTCAGATTTTAGAAAAAAAAGACATGTGTTGGCCGATTGGTGCAATTGAACTCTCAATGGTTGCAATGATGTTAGAATAAATGAAATAAAAAATAAATATTTAATATAAATAGAAAATAAATTGGGGTAGTGTTGGACTTGGAAGAATAAAAAGTGACTCCCTACTTGAAAAGGCTGTCAGTTTAGAGAACTAAATAGGGAGTTGTTAAAAATAGTGATGGAGATGTTCTTACTTGTGGTTAAGATTCACCTACTCCTAAGGTTCACCCACTCATCCTTAGTTCTTAGAAAAAATATCAAAATTTTTTTTTATCCCGGTTAAATTCACTAACACTTGAGGGTTAAAAATTTTCAATAATTTTTAAAAACCATGGTTGAAAGGTGAACTCTAAGAACCACAATTAAGGGGTGCCAATAGGGACATGTGGTGACCTCATAGGCATACTGGACTCCATCGGTTACAACTTGAGAGAATTTCGACTGGAAGAGTCTGAACACCCCCATTGCTGTCCGCCCTACTTATATCTAAACACCCCAATGCTGTCCACCCTTCCTATCACCCTGTTCAAATGTCTGAATGTTAATAGAGAAGCTGCTCACAGATATTTCCATCTTGGTGGGGTGGGGGGTGTTGGTGTGAGCTGTCATTGTAAACAACCAAGAGAGATTTTAGGCATTTGAAATCTATAATATCCTGTAAATAAGGAAGTTTAGCGTGAGTCTAGAAAACGTGAACTGTATAGCCAAGAATAGAGTTTTAGGTTTTTATTCCTAATGTATATAACTTATGGCTGAACATATGAATGAAATAACTATGAAATACAGAATTTTTGACATGGTATCAAGAGCCATTCGAGTTCTGGCTTCCTATATTGCACCCTAAACTTACAACCTTTCCCCTCCGTTCATGGCAGACTCCGACGATTCGAACACTTCTGGCGACACGTCCAACCTATCTGATTCTATCCTTGAATTGACTATAAGGATGACCGAGGCCTTGAACAGAGCTCTGACCCCAACCATCACCACCGAAACCTCCACTGCTCCGATCGGCATTAAGTTGGACGGCTCCAACTATGCCCTATGGTCCCAGGTTGTCGAGATGTATATCTTTGGCAAGGACAAACTAGGGTACATCAACGGTGACTTTCCCCAGCCACCACCAAGTGATCCCTCCTTTCACAAGTGGTGCACGGATAACGCTATTGTTAAAGGTTGGTTAATTACTTCCATGGATTCTTCCTTGATTGGAAATTTTATTTGCTTTCCTACGGCAAAAGCGGTTTGGGATTCCATTGCAACTACCTTCTTCGATGATAGTGATACATCACAAATGTATGATCTACGACGTTGTGTGACTCGACTGAAGCAAGCCACTGGCTCGCTTGAAAAATATTACACTGAGTTGCAGGGTTTATGGCGTGAAATTGATTTCCGCCAGCCGAATCCCATGGAGTGCTCTGTTGATATTTAGCATTATAATCGGATCATCCAGGAAGACCGTGTTTAGGTGTTTCTGGATGGCCTTGACGATCGGCTAGACAAAATACGTGGTGATGTTTTACAAATGAAACCGTTTCCTACTATCGAGCAAGCATATGCGCATGTTAGAGGGGAGGCTATTCGACAGCAAGTTATTATTAACCATGACACCGATGAGATCCAGGGTGCTATCTTGGCCTCCAAAGGTCTTACGTTGGGCACCTCTGCCCCTGATAAATCTGCCAAGACCCGAAATTCTACTAATGTTAAAAAATGTTCTCATTGTAGCAACCAGAAACACACATGTGAAAACTGTTTTCAGTTGCATGGGTACCCTGATTGGTGGCATGACCTTCAAGCCCGTAAACGTCATGATGGAACTGGCACTAATGGAAGTCCAGGCAAAGTTGCGATTGCTGCTGCCGAGCCACATCTCTCTCTCATACAACCAGCCGCAACATCCATCAATGCCCCTTCCAACTTGAACTTTCTTACCCCTACAGTGATGTGGACTGTAGTGCATGGCTTCTTGACTTAGGGGCCACCGACCATATGACCTTTGATGCCTCGGATTTTTCTCAGACCTCTCTTCTGCGACGCACCAGCATAGCCAATGCAAATGGTGTTATTTCACCAATCACTGGAGCCGGCTCTGAGACTTTATCTACATCCTTACATTTATCCAATACTTTACTTGTTCCATCTCTTTCACATAAATTGTTGTCTGTAAGTCAACTTACTACAGACCTAGGGTGTGTCGTACTTATTTATCCAAAATTTTGTCTTATTCAGGATATTCTCACCAAGGAGATACTTGGGCGTGGTACTAAGAGGGGGGATTATATTATGTCAGCGACATCAGTATGGGCTAGGTGTAAGCACCCTATTTTTACACCCCTCATTTAACCATGGTTAACAAGTTTAATCATAGTTTGCTCCACCTAACCCTAGGACAACCCTTAGATCAAGCCCAAACCCTAGTTAGACCTTAGGTAAGCCTGGGATCGACCTACGGGCTCAAGGCCCATTAACAACCCCTAGACCTAAACCCTAGGCTAACTCTAGATAAACCCTAGGCCTAACCCTAGGTAAGCCCTAGAGTAAGCCCTAGACTAAACCCAAGCCCAAGCCCTAGCTTAAAGGGTAAAACATAGGTTGTGTTCCACGGGCTCAAAGCCCGTTTACAAACTCCAAGCCAAAAAAAAAGAAAACCAAGTCCAAGGCTTGTTGTGGGCCCGAACATGGGCCCATGATCTTCTAAGGCCCATTAGGATGGGACCCACCTTTTCAAAATTCAAATTTGGGCACCATCTCTAAGTAGAAAGGGGGACATTGCCCTCAGCCCGTACATGGGGGTTTAGGGCCCAAAAGAGAGAAACAAAAAAAAAAAAAAAAAAAAACAAAACAAAAAAAGATCCCTGTTCATCTTCTCCAGCAGAGTCGACCTCGGGCAGCCCCCTGTTGCTGGTCCAGCCCCTCTCCAGCTGCCCCCTTGCTCCAAGTCTATCACGCCTTCCTTAATACCCGAAACACCCCCAAGCTCTACCCCTAATCCTATAAATCCCCCTTCCATCTCCAAGCTTCGTCCAAGCCAAAACTCCCATAGCTAACCCCTGTTAGATCTCATTCAGGACCAAGACCTTGCTTCCCAGCTCCAACCCTCCACCTAGTAGACTCTAGAACACGTCAGAGCATCCCCTAGTGCTGTCCCAACTTCCCTTAACCCCTAGTTGCACCACTACCGGTCACCACCTAAAACCACCACTATAGATTCCACCCCGTATCCAAGCTCTGTAGATTTTTGGATAGCTTAAATCCTAGCACTTTCAGCCTTGCTCACACACCAGGGAATCACTTAGGTAGTTTACAAGCTGTCCTAGACCCTGCCTTAGTCCCCACCACTGTTGCTTCACTCATCGTCCAACACTTGCAGACGTATCAAGAGGGTAGGGACCTGACCCTATTCATTTTTTTTCCTTTTGTTTAAGCAATGTAAACCCCTGGTCATCTTCCAGGGGTCTATTTTATCTCCATTTTACTTGTTTTTTTTTTGTTTTTTGCTGTTTTGTTCAGTAAGAACCCAGGGACAGTGGTCCCCCTTTCTCACAGTAGATATAGGGGACCCTTGAGGGTGTTTGGCTTAATCCTCAGGCCTTTAGCATGTTTAGTTTAGGCCCTTGATCATCCGGGGGACCCTCAGGCAATGAGGGATCCCCTGGGATTTGGTATGGTGCAAGTCCATGAGGGCAATACTGATTTTTGCAAAGAAAAACAGCAGTGGCATTAGTGAAACTAATGCCATTACTGAACGGTGTTCGAGTTTAGTTAACCACAGTTAGTTAACCCCTGGTCCAAATCCAGGGGGATGGTTGTGATCCTCAGTCTCCCCCCCCCTAACTCCCATAAAAATTTCAGGCCTTAACTCAAGCTTTAACTATGGTTAATGCTCTTGCATCTGCAAACTGCGCTTAGTGGTGGTGATTTAATTACTGCCACCTATTATTTCTTGTAGACAGTGCTTTTAGGCATGTTCTAAGCCCATCTTAGTTCACCACAGTCCACTCCAAGGCCCACCAAGGGGTCCATGGCCACCTTGACTATCCCCTGAACAAAATCCAAGGGCCCTTGATCCTGGGTTAAGCCTTTAACCTCAGGTAAAAACCCGGTGGTGAATGCTGTAATTTTGTTGTGATTGGCGGTAGTTGGTCTACCGCCAATCATGAGATCCATTTATTTTAGGCTTGCGGCAAGGTCCAAACCAAACCCAAACCGTTATGGCCCCACCTCTTGACTTGAGCTTGTTTAACTAGGGTTACTTTAACCCTGGTTACTTTGGTAACCATAGTTTCAATGCTTGACTTAGGTATAAATTCCATAAAATCATAGAAAAATCCCAAAAACAATACAAAATTCAAAAATCCAAAAAGAGTGCTATCTTACTTGCTTAACTGGGGTTAGCTTGACCTCGGTTGGATCTTAACTATGGTTAAGATGCTTAACCCTTGGTAAAAAATCCCATAAAATACCAAAAAATCTAAAAAATACAAAAGACCAAAATAGACCATCCTTGCTTGCTTTCTTGCTTTCTTAACTGTGATTAGGCTCCCTAATCACAGTTAATACTCTTCTAACTACGGTTAGACCCTACTTTGCACTTAACCAACCTGATCAGTCAAACCCTAGCCTCCGGGCTAGACCCTTGACCACCCTTGCACACACACACATCCCTAGCCTTGGCACGGACTCATGTGCCAGAACTACGCTCGGTCTGATCTCACCCTATGTGAGTACGTAGGCAATCCAACTCGGATTCGACCCTAATCTAGACAATCCCTAGTTTAGCTTACTTTGTTTACTTTCTTCGATTAACACCGAGCTACTTATCCATTAAGCATGAATAAAAGTGACACTCCATTTGCATTACTTCACTCTGATGTATGGGGGCCCTCGCCAGTTACTAATATGTCTGGCTTTCGTTGGTTTGTTATTTTTGTGGATGATTGTACCCATATGACATGGCTCTACTTGATGAAACACAAAGATGAGGTTCTTAGTGTCTTCGAAACATTCCATGCTATGGTTTGCACTCAGTACGATGCCACCATGAAGGTTCTCCGCTCTGATAATGGGGGTGAATACGTCAATAAGCACCTTCAAGCTTATTTTACTCAACATGGTTTAATTCATGGAACTTCATGCTCACAGACACCTCAACAGAACGGTGTCGCAGAGAGGAAGAATAGACACATTCTTGAGACTGCACGTGCCCTACTTCTCGGTGCTCATATGCCAAACATTTTTGGACTGATGCTGTATCTACTGCCGTCCATCTTCTCAACCGAATGCCTTCCAAGGTTTTATCCTTTAAGACCCCACTCCAATCTCTTTCTACTCATGTGTCCCTCCCTACCGCATTGATGCTTCCTCCTCGGGTCTTTGGATGTGTAGCATATGTGCACCTCCACAAGAACCAACACACTAAACTTGATCTGTGTGCGCGTCGGTGTCTTTTTTTGGGCTATGGTGTACATCAAAAAGGGTACCGTTGCTATGATCCTACCACTCGAAGGCTATATGTGCTATGGATGTACAATTCTTGGAGACTACTATGTTTTTTTCCCCTTCAGCACCTAATTCTCCTCTTCAGGGGGAGACACATGATGAAGAGTTGAATTGGTTCCAACATGAGGAGCCGAATGAGTTTAATTGGTTCAGACATGAGGAGCCACTTGAGCATGATCGGTCGAATCATGAGAAGCAGCAGGAGCATGATGGGCCGAATGACAACTCAGGTGTTGTGAATTGTGAAGCCGATGTATGTCCTAATGTGGAGCATGCAACATCTGAGACCAAACCTATATCCCCTCACTCTGAAGTGCCAGTCGATTCATCTCCTGAGAATACTCTTGAGGTAAGTATTGTTATTACACCCCTACATACCGATGATATAGATACCTCTGTGGGATATGTCTTACCTCACAGGTACAATCGTGGCAAGCCACCCAATAGACACTCTCCAGATATTGAAGAACGAAGGTCGATGTATCCAATTGTTAATTATGTATCCACCAAGGGACTCTCTGAACCTCTCAAGGAATTTGCACAGGAACTCTCTATGTGTCAGATTCCTACTAGTGTTCATGAGGCATTGGCAAATCCAAGATGGACCCGAGCTATAGAGGAAGAAATGGAGGCACTACTAAAAAAGGATACATGGACTCTTGTCCCATTACTTGAAGGAAAACAAACAGAGGGATGCAAGTGGGTGTTCTCCATTAAACACAAAGCAGATGGATCTATTGAATGGTACAAAGCAAGACTGGTAGCGAAGGGATATACGTAGACATATGGTGTTGATTATCAGGAGACTTTCTCACCGGTAGCGAAGTTAAATACAGTTAGGGTGTTATTGTCTCTTGCAGCAAATCTTGACTAGCCTTTGCATCAATTTGATGTAAAGAACGCTTTCCTCCATGGTAATCTCCAACAGGAGGTCTATATGGATGTTCCTCCAAGTTACACAACATATTCAAAGACCGAAGTGGTGTGTAAATTGCAGCGAGCATTGTACGGACTGAAGCAATCACCGCGAGCATGGTTTGGAAGGTTTAGTTTGGCAATGAAGAAATATGGCTTCCAACAAAGTAACTCTGACCATACTTTGAATTTAAAGCATCAGTTAGGCAAGGTAACAGCTTTGATAGTCTATGTAGATGACATGATTATCACAGGAGATGATGAAGAAGAAATTTCTCAGCTTCAAAAGCAATTAGCAACTGAATTTGAAATGAAAAATCTGGGAGGACTCAAGTATTTCTTGGGAATTGAAGTTGCCAGGTCTAAGCAAGGTATATTTCTCTCCCAACGGAAATGCATATTAGACTTGCTAACCGAAGTAGGAATGTTGGAGTGTAGACCTGCAGACACCCCCATTGTTCAGAATCACAAACTTGGAGAATACCCAGATCAAGTACCAACATATAAAGGAAGATACCAAAGGTTAGTTGGTAAACTTATTTATCTATCACATACTCGTCCAGATATTGCATACATTGTAATTGTTGTAAGCCAATTTATGCATAATCCAAGTAAGAGTCATATGGAAGCAGTGATTCGAATACTTCAATACTTAAAGTCATCCCCGAGCAAGGGGCTTAAGTTCTCAAAGCATAATAGTCAGTTGAAGGTTTATGGATATACAGATGCAGATTGGGCAGGTAATATCACTTATAGAAAATCCACCTCAGGATACTTTACATTTGTTGGAGGAAATCTTGTAACCTGGAGAAACAAGAAACAAAAGGTGGTAGCTTTGTCAAGTGTTGAAGCTGAGTTTAGGGGAATGGCTAAAGGTCTTTGTGAACTCCTTTGGCTAAGAAAGCTACTCACTGAAATTGGATTTGCCCCCACTTCCGAGATGGATCTCTTTTGTGACAATAAGGCAACAATTGTCATTTCTCACAATCCTGTTCAACATGATCGTACTAAACATGTGGAGGTAGATCGACACTTCATCAAAGAGAATCTTGAAGCAAAAACAATTCGGTTTCCGTTTGTGAAATCCGAAAATCAGTTGGCGGATATCCTTACAAAAGCTGTGTCTAGCAAGGACTTCTACAACTCACTTGACAAGTTGTGCATGCGAGACCTCTATGCATCAACTTGAGAGGAAGTGTTCGCGTGAGCTGTCATTGTAAACAACCAAGAGAGATTTTAGGCATTTGAAATCTATAATATCTTGTAAATAAGGAAGTTTAGCATGAGTCTAGAAAACATGAACTGTATAGCCAAGAATAGAGTTTTAGGTTTTATTCTTTCTGATGTATATAACTTACGGCTGGACATATGAATGAAATAAGTATGAAACACAGAATTTTCGACAGGAGGGCCAGGGGAATTTGTATTATTACAGAGACCGGACCTTAAGGTGAAAGCGATAAGTCATCGGCGATGACCGCCTCCTTGTTATTGACTGAAAATCCGGTTAGTTTATTACATAGACAGGCATGTCTTCGCACCACTCTCAGTATTGGCTATCACGAATATGACGAGGAAGAGGTTTTCTCCTCTAGTTTCCCTGCTGATTTTCTCCTTTTCTTACTTGCAATTTTTGGATGCAGCCACAGATAGCATCAGACCAGGCCAATTAATTGCTAGCTCGGAAACCATCATATCTGCTGGTGGGATATTTGAATTAGGATTCTTCTCTCCGGGAAACTCCACGAATTACTTCCTGGGAATATGGTACAAGAAAATTCCTGTTTAAACTGTAGTATGGATTGCCAACAGAGACTACCCACTCACCAGGCCCTCCGGCAATCTGACTATCAACATGGAGGGAAATCTTGTGATCTTGCACGGAAGAATCTCTTTCTCCGTATCAGAATTATTGTCAATCGGGAACAGTACCACTAGTGCTACACTGTTGGATTCGGGAAATCTCGTATTGAGAGATTCGAACTCGGATGTCTTGTGGCAGAGCTTTGACTATCCTTCAGATACATTTTTGCCTGGAATGAAGCTTGGAAATAACAAAAATACCAGGAAAGCCTGGACGCTAACATCGTGCAGAAGTGAAGAAGACCCTGCTCCTGGGGCATTTTCTATGAAATTGGATCCTGAGAATTCGGCCCAGTTTTTCATCATGCAGGGGTCTGAAGGGTACTGGACTAGTGGGCTTTGGAATGGCGAGAATTTTAGCATAGTTCCTAAAATGAGATTCAAGTATTCAACTATGTCAACAATTTCGTCTATGTTTTGAACGAGAATGAGATCTATTTTACCTATGAAGTTTCTAATAAATCTATTTTATCTAGATTTTTCTTGGATTTATCGGGGCAGCTCAAACAACTGGCATGGTTGGAGAAGGCACAGGAGTAGAATTTATTTTGGGCCCAACCAAGACCGCAATGCGATGTTTATGCTATCTGCAGTGCTTTCGGCATATGCAGAGAGAATACCCAGCTGTTCTGTGAATGTACACTAGGTTTCGAACCACGCTCTTTAAATGACTGGAATTTGAGTGATTGGTCTGGTGGGTGTGTGAGGAGAACCCATTTGTAGTGTGGGATTATTAATACCTCCTGAAAGGGAAAAATACCGTCACGAACTCGCGTCAGCTGCAGCTTCACACACTCTCTGGTTTACTGGTAGAAGGTTGGAATTGGAGGGTGTGGCACCCTGACCTGTACTCCGATGATAAAGTAAGTGGATGGAAAAGATGATGAACAGTAAACACTGAAAGAGAAGCTCTGAAAGATACGCAAGAAACACTGAACAAGTAGTCTCTGAAGGCACTTGAAAATCAGACCCTGAAGCACTGAAATTCACGGGGTATTTATAGGGTAAGGTTGGTATGGCCATCGATGACCATGGATGGCCATAGATGTCCATACCACGTGTCCTGCACTCATTGCCAAATATGTCAGACATATCTGCCACCTGTTGCGCCACACATGAGAGCCTACTATGAGTTCAGTCGGTCGGGATCTGATAGTACGTAGAAGTGACCAGCATTAAATGCCAAGACAGTGCTTTCGGCACACATGTGAGAATAATGGATCGTCTCCTGATCACTTCCTCCTACGAGTCGGTCTCGTTGTTGACTCGAGCTTGGTTACGGTGTAGATGTCTTAAAATACAGCCTGGACATCGTTGTCGGTGAGACAACGGACTCGTTGTTTATGTAACGACAAAAACGTTGTCAAGAGTACAACGGTTACGTTGTGCTTCAGACAACGAGCACGTTGTCAAGCCACAACAGAAATGTTGTTTTACAAGAGAACAGATACGTCGTAATGCGTACAACGCGAACGTTGTGCATTAGACAACGTGTAATCCCTCTATTTTAAGCACGTGACCCCAACTCATGTCCACGTGTCACTTTCGTGAACAAAACAACAAAAACGAGCTCGTTCCCCAACGCTCAGTTGATTTTACGAATTTTATCCCTTACAATTTGCCCCTTTATGATGCTTGGAACGTAGTTCGAAGTGTCATAAACGGACAAAAAGATCATACTTGGCTCTGCTCGCTCCGGAAGATATAACGTTGCGTGATTTAAACACTGAGAAGATCGACCGTTTAAGCCAGCTGGCTGCGCGTGCGAACCATCACGTCTCTTAAATGCGAACAGGCTATCATCATTGCCATTTCGATTTCCAAAACGCTTTAATAGTTCTGACGGTTACTCTCTTTTGGTGAAAAGATGATCCTGCCACTGCTTTTTTCCACTTCGACACAGGTATACGGCTTTGATGAAGGGTATTGGTGTAGTTTCGCACATCTGAGATGCCTATAAAATCCCCTCTGATCGCTCCTTCTCATTCATCCCGTCATTTCAAGTACTGTTACTCTGCCGAAATTTCTCCTCAAATGAAAGTTCATCTTCTTCAAGCTCTCAACAGTCTCTCCCAGTCGTCTCTGTTCGGTACGCTCTTCTCCCTTTCTTCTTGCTCTTTTTCCTTCTCTGGTTCTGTGTGGTTCTACTCTGTGTGTTCTCTTTGTGTTTGCCCTGTGTGTCCCTCTGCTCTGTTAACTGAGTCCACTGTTTCTTTACTGTTCCTTCTACACCATGGCTGCCAACATTCCCGTAGAACCCACTAGGTTAGAGAAGTTAGAGGCCCTACTGAAGATGAGGCCAGTTGCACAGGTAGCGCACCTCATGGTGCCTACATCGAAAAATCCTCAGTTCTGCGTCAACATCAGTTGGCACATCTGAACCATCTCAGGGAACGCTTCGACTTCCCTTCCCACGTCAATCTCCACTTCAAGTGAGATGACGCTCTAATCGATAAGCGTTCTGCTTGCACCGTTGTCTATCTCTCCCAGCTCGAGGCTGGTCTCCGCTTCCCTCTTCATCCCGTTCTGGATGACATTCTGTCCACCTTGCAACTCGCACCGGGTCAAATGCACCCGAGCTTCTACAAATACATGTCCATGATGATCAAATTCATCAAGGACGGATTCCCGATAGAAGCTAGGCATCTCTTCTACTTCAGCCACGTTGTCAGATGCCGAGGCTCTGACGACGGTCTGTTCTGCTACTACTCGTGGAATAAGAAACCACTACACCCAGAACTCGTCTCTGGCATTTTAGACAGAGAAAGAGGGTGGAAAGCTACTCCTTTCGTTGTCTCTGGCGGTTGGAAGGCAGAGAACTCCTCGGTTCCCAACGTCTTCCAAAAGAAACCAGGTATATCACTACCGTTGTCCGTTTCCCATTGTACACTACTGTTCTGACTTCGTCCTCCGTTGTCCGTTGTACGTTGTCTATTCTTGTTCTACTGAATCTCGTTGTACTCACTCTATTGTTCTCTGTGTGCAGTTGACGGAAAGAAGATTCCGTACAAGAAGTTAGCGCCTGAAGAAGAGGGCATCCTCACCAACATAAAATGCATTCGAGGTGGGGATACATCCGGTGGAAGCCACGGGAGCCTGACACTTAGGTTATCTTCAGCACCCCTACTGCAACTTCTCAACAACAGCAACAACAACAACAACAACAGCATTCGGGCGCTTCCTATTCTGCACCTGCACCAACAATAAATTTGGACGAAGAAGAAGACATGGCTGGCACAGACCCACCTCCATTGAGCAGGAAGCCAAGGTCTGCTCGTCCTACGATTTTGCTGCCACCACCACTGAAGAGGAAGAACCCTCCCTCCAAGGGTACAACGACTGCTGACCCGAAAAGAAAGATGATGACCCAGGCCGAATACGGGGCCAGAAAGAAGGCGAAGGCGGATATACGCCTGGAGAAAGAGAACGTAGCCATTGCTGCTCCCCCCTCTACCTCTAATTGCTCCTGCAACAACTCAAGGAGCAGAAGTGACAACGGCAGTGCCAGAGGCCAGCTCGGCACCTGCCCCTTCTCGAGCTGCAGCTACTCCAGCCAGCTCGAGCTCTGCTGTGGTCGCCCTGGCCGTAACGGAAGCTGGCACAACGAGTCTTCCAACCAGCATGATACCGACGAACGACCTGGACTGATCGCCCGACTTCTCTCGGTATGAGAGGTCGACTATAAACGACTCGGTGCAAAGGTCCGACAAGGTCGTCCGAGCTCTGACTCACGCCATGAGGCTACCCCAAGACATTGCTGACGTCGGCATGCTCTCTCTGGCCGACCTGTCCTACGCTGCCTGCCAGTCCATGGCATCAGTAAGATTCTTCCCCTTCCTCTTACTCTACTGCTGAAATCTTACTTCTCGTTGTGCTGTGCTGACACGCTGATAACTTACTTTCAGATGAACGTGCTTATGCATGAACTCTGTGATCATAGCACTTATAGCTACAATCACCTCCGAGACGGGATCAAGTACTGGCAAAGAAGGACTGAAACACTGGAGATGACTCTCACCGAAGAGAGACTCAAGGGTGAGTTTGATCTGACCCAAGCCAGAGCTGGAGCTGTTCGCGTCGAGGAGAAGTTCATTGCTGCCACCAAGGCACAAGAGAAAGCTGAGGGCGAGGCTCGAGCAGCAAGGGAGGCCGAGAAGAAGGCCAAGTAGGAGGTAGAGAACGCTGTCCTGCGAATCAGCGAACTGGAGCTCGTCTCCCAAGCTTTGGGCAGACAGCTGAAGGAAACTGAGGCAGCCAGGACAGCGCTGGCTGAGGAGCTCAAGGAGGCCAAGAAAGCTGAAGAGGCCATCGAGAAGACCGTGACCCTGAGACTGCAACAGCACTATCAATCTCAGTTGGACACACTCTTAGAGGAGGACCGGGCAGAGACCGAGAAAGAGGTACTTGAATCGCTCTGCCAACAAGGCCGTCTGAAGGAAGACAATGAAGAGGACGTCACTACGTTCTCCGAGCTTCAGAGCAAGGACGTTATCGAGCTGGACAACGAGGTCGAGGTCCAAGGCGTTGAGCAACCTCACCCTCTCGAAGGTCCTGCACCTCTCCCAACTGAGCCGTACTTCGAGCCAGCTGCTCCCGAAGCTCCTGCTGCTGCTGCCGATGAAGCTACTCCAGTTAAAACCCGAACTGCTGAAGCCTCTACTCCTGCCCCTGCTACAACGACTACAGATGCTGATCTCGAGCTCGCCTGATCTCTCTGCTTCTGTTTTTGTTTCTTTGATGATGTTATGATGTAATCTCTTTTCTTTCCCTCTCACGGGAGTTGTTAGTGTACTCACCCAGCAATGGGTTTTCTGCATGAATGGATCATTTCATTTTCTTATGTTTGTATTTCTCTCCACCTCGTAGCGTAGCACAACGTATGCACACAGGAAAAAATACAACATAAGTAGTTGAATAATTTTTCACAGTTCATAGCACTGATGTAAATATGGCACTTCACCATGTGGATATTTGAATGTATGTGAATGTATGTATGAGGGTGAAAATCATAACTGATGCACATACTAAACAAAGTATTTTGATCAAAGCACTACGATCAGAACACTACGAGCAGAGTACTACGAACAAAGCACTACGAGCAAAGCACTACGATCAAAGTACTACGAGCAAAGCACTACGAGCAAAGCACTACAATCAAAGCACTACGAGCAAAGCACTAATCCAGACACATCATTTGTGTAGTTCATTGTGAATGTAATCTGACAAATAAAATTCATATGATGAACACAATGTAACTCAGTTTCGAAACACATGCTCAGAGGATGTCATTAGGATAAGCCACTGGATTTGCTCAGATGACATCCTTATATAAGCCACTCGTGTTTGTTATGAGTAGGTTGTTCAGTCGAAATTTTATTTGAATTACTTGCAAAACATTCACAATATTACACTGATGATCCAGACAGAGAATAGTGCAAACAATGAGCAGGTATAACACTTCACAATATTACAAGTCATATATTCAAGTGAAAGCACTGTGATCATGTAAAAGCACTGAAACTTGTAAGCACAACGATGCATGTACTAGCATAGCATAGATTCTATTGAAAGAATTGCCTCAAATTCATAATGTTCCAGGATTTCAAGATGAGATTACCTTGTAAGTCTTTCAGGTAGCAGACTCCAAGACTTCCCAATCGTTCTACGATATAAGGCCCTCCCCAGTTAGGTCCCAACTTGCGACTATTAAGCTCTCTCGTATTCTAGAACACTCTTCGGAGAACGAGATCCCCGACCTGAAGGACTCTCCGTTGTACTTTTTTGTTATAAGCCTTCCTCAATTGTTGTTGGTACCTTCTCATCTGAATGCTGGCATCTTCTCACTTCTCTTCTAGCAGATCAAGATGGATAGCCATAAGCTCTACGTTCTGATCTTTCTCTCCATCCTTCCTTTTGTTATGCCAAGAACGTACTGTGGGCAAACTGATCTCCGTAGGAATGACAGCTTCCATGCCATACGCCAAAGAGAAAGAAGTTTCATTGGTAGGACTCCTTGGTGTTGTTCTGTACCCCCACAATACGTTGTGCAACTCGGCAGTCCACTTCCCCTTTGAATCTTCCAATCTTCTCTTCAAGGCATTCAGAATATTCTTATTGGCAACCTCGGCCAATCCATTCCCCTGAGGATAATATGGGGAAGAGAAAACATGTCTGATCTTCAGCTCGCTACAAAAATTGGCAATAATACGCCCTGAGAACTGCTTCCCGTTGTCAGTGATGATGGACTGCGGTATGCCAAATCTACAGATGATATGTTCCCACAAGAACTTCTTCACTTCTTACTCTCTGATACGAGCAAGGGGAACAACTTCAATCCAACGAGAGAAGTAATCAGTTGCCACTAGAAGAAAGATCAGATTCCCTGGAGCCTTAGGGAAAGGTTCCACAATATCAAGCCCCCATCGCGCAAATGGCCAAGGCTGAGATACAGTGTTGAGCTCTTGAGCTGGAGCATGAATCAAACGAGCATGCTGTTGGCACTGACTGCACTTCTTCACATACTTCTGAGCATCAGCCTGCATGTAAGGCCAGAAGTAACCCTGCCCCAAAGCTCGATGGGCAATGGTTCTCCCTCCTGAATGTATACCACATATACCTTCATGCAACTCAGCAAGTATCCTCCCCACATCTGCAGGATGAACACACTTCAGCAAAGGCCCACCCAAAAACTTCCTGAACAACTCTCCCTGCACCAAGGCATAACGAGGTGCCTTGAACAGAATGTGCCTTGACTCCTTCACACTGATAAGAAGAATTCCATCTTTCAGATATGCCACCAGCCCGGTCATCCAGTTCGGAACTGGATTAACAAAAAATACCTCTCGCTGTGCCTGAAGAGCTATCGAAGGATACTCTTGGAACTCCATCAGAATAGCTTTTGGCTCGTCAGACTGCACCATAGAAGTTAGGTAAGCCAAAACTTCAGCATGCCTGTTCTTATCCCTTCGGGTGTGCCTTTTCTCCACAACGATGAATGTTTCACACTGCAAATGGATGAGAGCAGCATACTGCTTCATCCGATTGTCCTTGCAGTCGTAAACACCATTCACCTGATTCACCACAAGCTGTGAATCACAAAACACCCTCAATTTGGAGATCTGCAGCTCTCGTGCACTCTGCAACCCAAGCAGCAAGGCTTCGTACTCAGCTTCATTGTTGGAGGCAGTGAACCCGAGACATAACATCTTCTACACTTTGATGTTCTCCGGACTTATAAGCACAACACCAAGTCCTGAAGCACTCAAATTAGAAGATCCGTCCACGTACAACAACCAATCAGCCCACTCTGATGACCTGGCTCCACCCACAACGATATCTCCACTATCAACTTCAACGGGAAGTTCACAAAGATCAACAACCACCTCTTCTGCTTCCTCCTCCACAGGGTAGTCAGAAAGAAAACCCGCCATTGCTTGCCCCTTCTCTAAACTCCTAGCCCGATACTGGATATCGAACTCACTCAGAGCCACAGCCCACTTCGACATCCTCCCTGCCAACTCGGGTCGTCCCAGCACAACTTTCAAGGGATACGTTGTGATGACAACGATAGAATGAGCATGAAAGTAAGGACGAAGCTTTTCCGCAGAAAAGACAAGAGCTAGACAAACCTTCTCAAGCTTGCTGTAATTGCACTTTACCTTGAGAAAGGTTTTGCTGATGAAATAAACAGGTTTCTCCACGCCATCGTAACTCCTGACCAGGACGGAACCAAGGGCTTGCTCTGAAACAGACAGATAAAGATATAAGACTTCACCTGGCTCAGGCACTGAAAGGATAGGAGCTGAGCCTAAATATTCCTTCAAGGCAAGGAAAGCTCGAGAACACTCTGGAGTCCACGCAAAAATGGAGTCCTTCCTCAGCAACTCGAAAAGAGGTTTGCAACGATCGGATGACTTAGAGATAAACCGATTGAGTGCAGCAATCCGCCCTGTCAGCTTCTGGATCTCCTTCTTCGACTTAGCTCTGGCATGTCTAGCAAAGCTCGGATCTGAGCTGGATTAGCCTTAATCCCCCGCTGACTCACAAGATAACCCAATAATTTACCTGAGGTAACCCCGAAGGTGCACTTCTCTGGATTGATTTGCAGATTGAAAGCTCGCAGAATAGAGAAAGGCTCAGCAAGGTCTGCCACTAGAGTACCTCGTACTCGACTCTTCACAACGATATCATCGATGTAAACTTCAACCGTCTTATCAAGAAGTGGCCCAAACATGAGGTTCATAAGACGCTGATACGTGGCACCTGCATTCTTCAAACCAAAAGGCATCACCCGATAACAAAACAAGCCTCGCTCCGTTATGAAGGTGGTCTTCTCTCGATCTGCTTCCGCCAGGAGGATCTGGTTATAGCCTGAATATCCATCCATGAAGGATAACATCTCGTGGCCAGCAGTGGCGTTGATGAGCCTGTCTATCCTTGACATTAGAAAAAAGTCCTTGGGGCAAGCCTTATTGACATCAGTGAAGTCAATATAGACTCTCGCCTTCCCGTTCTTCTTAGGCACAGCCATAACATTGGCTATCCAATCCGGATACTGCACCTCTTGAATGAACCCGAACTGGATCAGCTTGTCAATCTCCTCATTCACTGCATCATGATAAACTAGAGCAAGCCTCCGAGGTTTCTGCTTCACTGGAGGGATAGCAGGATCAACATTGAGATGATGACAGATAACACTCGGATCGATGCCAGTCATGTCTTTGTGAGACCATGCAAAGACATCAAGGTTCTGCCTAAAAAAGCCCAGCAGCTCGAGCTCTTCCTCCGTTGTCAAGCTCATCCCGACCTGCAACACATTTGGCTCTTCTTCCGTTCTCAAATTGACAGCTTTCGTGGGTTCAATGGAAGGTCTGCACAACGATGTTTCCGAGCTCTCCTCCACAACGAGAATGACCTGTAACTGCTATGGAGGCACAACGGAAGCAGGAAAATCGCACTTTTGCAATGCCAGCTAATCCCCTCTGATATCCTGAGGTCCGTCCTGCGTTGGGTATTTCAACACCTGATAGTACGAGGACGGAACAGCCTTCATATCATGGGTCCACCACCGACCCAAGATGACATTGTACGACGATGACGCATCCAGAACGGAAAACCTGGTCTGTAGGACAACGGGTCCAGCCACTACGGGTAAGACAACGTCTCCTACAGGCTTTATCGAGCTGCCATCAAATCTGACAGCGGAGTCTGAGCAGAGATGAGGACGGAAGGATCCAGCTTCATCTGAGTGAAAGCATGAAGATACAAGATGTCCGCCCCACTCCCGGAATCCACGGGCACCCTCTTGATGTCGAAATCCCCTATTCGCATGGTGAGAACAAGAGCATCATAGTGAGGTTGGATTACTGCTGTCAAATCACAATCAGTGAAAGTAAGTGCCTGCTCAACGCTTCTTGCAGACACTTGCACCTGACACACTGCAGTATCGTGAGACAGCTTCCTGGCCTTCACCCTGAAGTTCCTCTCCACATCCTCTTCCGGTGCTCGCACGCGGCAAATAACATTGATCGTGCCCAAAGGAGCTCCTCCACTAGTACTTGGATTACTGGCAGGCTCTCCTCCACGAGACTGGGATACGGGCTCCCTAGCATGCACCATGCCGTCGCTACGAGAAGCAAGATACTCTCCCAAGTACCCATCCTGAACCAGTCTCTCCAAGTACTCCCTCAGAATACAACATCGGTTGGTGAGATGACCACGACACTTGTGATAATGACAATACTCATTCACCCGTGGTCCCGATGTAACATCCTGTACAGCCCTAGCCGGCCATTCGAAGTATGCCTGGTTCTCCATTGACCTCATGATGGTTGTCGGGCTAGCTATGAAATTGATGGGCTCTGCTCGACCTGCAAAAGGTCGCTGCTCACTCGGCTGCACGCCTCTCTCTCGCTGTACTTGAGGCTGCGCCTGGCGAGGCTGATAATGCTGCCTCGCCTGCTGCTGGAAATTAGGATTAGGATGCCTCTCCGTCCTACTCTGCTGCTGGGGCTGATTAAAATTTCCTTCAAACGGGCGCCGAACCGGCTGATCCCGTTGAGTCACATAGACTACCCTCTCCTTCTGCTTCCTTGGTGGTGAGTCCTCAGATGATGAAGATTCATACCTCTGCTTCTTTCCCTTCCTCTTCGAAGATCGGTGTGCCCTCTCTACGACATCTACCACTCTCGTCCTGGGCTTCGGCACAATGGAAACGTCCTCCTCATACCTTCCGTACTTGGTGGCACGAACCATCATCTCATCCATCTTGACAGGGTAGTCAAGAGCCAAGGACTTATAGAGCTCGAAATGCCTGGGGATAGCATTCTTGAAAGCAGCGATACAGCTCCCTTCGTCGACCTTATCGATATTGTGGACTTTATCAGTGAAACGTGAAATGAAGTCCGTCAAGGATTCTGCCGGTTTCATCCTCAAAGAGAAGAGAGTATCTGCACCTGCTTTCTTCTTTTTATTGATAATGAAACGATCAATAAAAGCTGACCTGAGCTCTGAGAAATTACTGATGGAACTAGGAGGCAAGTTACGAAACCATTTCGACGCTGCTCCAGACAGGCTGTTGGGGAAAGCTTTGCAATACAGGTCATCATCTGGATTGCGAACAGTCATCGCATGTTTGAAATCAAACAAGTGCTCCTCCGGATCCGTCATTCCAGTGTACATGGGGAAGATCAGAGTCATAAACTTGGAAGAAGTATATGACTGATTGATGGCGTCCGTGAAAGGAGAGTTCTCAACGTTATCATTTGCTGACTGAGCAAAGTGGTCAGGAATCCCTCCTTTCATGCTCTTAACACAAGCACTGATCAAAGCCTGCACTTCCTTGGCAGTCACCCATGTCTTCTGGGCGTCTACCCCTCCGGTAGCCCCTCTCAAGTCTTCTCGCCCTGCCCCTTCTCGCAAATCCACACGATCAGAAGGAACACTCTACTCTGCCCGAACCTGAGGTTGTCTTACATCCCCTTCAGTAGGAAGAAGCACAAACCTGGTTTCGCGATTCTCTGGCGCAGAAGGAAAAGAAGAGAAGTGAAGCTGACGTCTCACTGAAGATCTCTGTTGTGGCACCTCATCCACTTCGAGCCTACTATGTTCGAACGCCTCCAGCCTCTCCTGCATCAACTGCTGCTGTCTGGTGATCTGATCCAGAGCAGACTGCTGCCTTTGCAACATCGCCAAAATGCGATCAGAAATAGAAGGCTCAACAGGAGGAGGCACGGTCCTCTCTGGTTGACTAGACGAAGGACTGATCCCAAGGATATGCACGACAGAAGGTGCAAAAAGAGTGGCTTGAGGGGTATGATCCTCACGCCCGAACACAAAAGCTTGATCAGCCATGATCACAAAGAGCAAAGGGAGGTTCATTTACAGTCGTTTTCTCACAGACGGCGCCAATTTTGAAAGGAAAAAATACCCTCACGAACACGCGTCAGCTGCAGCTTCACACACTCTCTGGTTTACTGGTAGAAGGTTGGAATTGGAAGGTGTGGCACCCTGACCTGTACTCCGATGATAAAGTAAGTAGATGGAGAAGATGATGAACAGTAAACACTGAAAGAGAAACTCTGAAAGATACGCAAGAAACCCTGAACAAGTAGTCTCTGAAGGCACTTGAAAATCAGACCCTGAAGCACTGAAATTCACGGAGTATTTATAGGGTAAGGTTGGTATGGCCATCGATGACCATGGATGGCCATAGATGTCCATACCACGTGTCCTACACTCATTGCCAAATATGTCAGACATATCTGCCACCTGTTGCGCCACACGTGAGAGCCTACTATGAGTTCAGTCGGTCGGGATCTGACAGTACGTAGAAGTGACCAGCATTAAATGCCAAGACAGTGCTTTCGGTACAGACAGTGCTTTCGACACACATGTCAGAATAATGGATCGCCTCCTGATCACTTCCTCCTACGAGTCGGTCTCGTTGTTGACTCGAGCTCGGTTACGGTGTAGATGTCTTAAAATACAGCCTGGACATCGTGGTCGGTGAGACAATGGACTCGTTGTTCATGTAACGACAAAAACGTTGTCAAGAGTACAACGGTTACGTTGTTCTTCAGATAACGAGCACATTGTCAAGCCAGAACGGAAACGTTGTTCTACAAGAGAACAAATACATCGTAATGCGTACAACGCGAACGTTGTACATTAGACAACGTGTAATCCCTCTATTTTAAGCACATGACCCCAACTCATGTCCACGTGTCACTTTCGTGAACAAAACAACAAAAACGAGCTCGTTCCCCAACGCTCAGTTGATTTTACGAATTTTATCCCTTACACCTCCATTAATGCAGAGAAAGATAAGTTCTTACTAATGCCCAAGATGAGATTGCCCGTAAAGCGTCAACATTTGGCAGTTGGGAGTGCTGAAGACTGCAAACTGGCTTGCTTGAGTAACTGCTCTCGCACTGCTTATGCCTATGCCACTGGAGGTGATGGGTGCTCAATATGGGACGGAGATCTGTTCAATCTGCAACATTTTTCAGTTAATGAAAATGCTGGAAATGATCTCTATCTCAGACTTGCGGCTCCTGAGTTTCCCAATTCTAAAGGTAAGAAAATATGAACCCAACAGGTTTCTTTTGGATGTTCTCTAGGTACAATTTCAGAGATTTTTGGAGTGGCAAAAGGATATCTTCCCCCCCCCCCCCATTAGAGAATTTCATTTAGTTCCTTCTTAAGGTAGTTTACGTTTAATATTAATTCTCTGACCTCAATAGGAGTTGCTTTAAAATTCAGGAAACAAGAGGAAGCTGTGGGCAATAGTAGCCGTGGTTGTTGCTATGACTGTGCTTCTCTTGGCCTCCTTCATCTGGGGTCAATGGATGAGAAAACTGAAAGAAAAAGGTAATTTACCCCCATTGTCACATTGGAGAACTTGGACTAAGTTTATATGAATAACCAAGTCTCTGTTCTATACAAACAGGGGAAGTGGAAATAGGCCAGGATTTGTTATTATTGGACTTGGGAATCAGCATTGCAGCTACTGAGAATGAAGCCTCTAATAAAAATAAGATTGATAAAGGTAAGAAGGATGCCGGGTTGCCATTATTTAGCTTTGCAAGTGTATCTGCTACCACCGACAACTTCTCTGCTGCGAATAAACTCGGGGAGGGTGGCTTTGGACCTGTTTACATGGTAACATCTATTCACCATACCACAGTGTTACACTAAGGAAAATATGACCAGGCATTTTTTTTTTTGGGTAGGAAAAAGCCTAAGCTAAACCACCTATCAAAACACCTGCCCATCGCATCTGCCCTGATCTCCTCTCCAGATATTGGCTGCACCATCTCCCCTCTTCATGCTTACCATGATCTTTTATTAGCCTGTATGCTACACGATTGGCCTCCCTTTCTTCTATGCCAAGCTCAGCTGCAACCTGCAGACCTTGCCATAGAGCTCTGCATTTGACCTCTATAATTGTAGCCCTACTCCTAGGAGCCACAAATCCCCCCAAGAGGCAGTCCTCTAGCAGCCTGAATCACTCCACCCAAGTTGAGCTTACACCAAGGCGGATCCGGAGGATGCTATTTGATCATCTTCTAGATTTTTTGTTTACCAAATGGCTGGTCTCACTTTCTAGAGTTCATTCTTGGGAGAACGTCTTGCAAAGATCATTTGTGGCTACCCATAGCTGCCATAGGACAAAGAAGATCTTCTCTCTCAGGTTATCGATCTTATGTTATCCTAATTAGTCCAAATTTTGTTGAAGAAGCATAACTTTAATTAAGCATTCGGCCTCTTGGCTAATATAACGATTTTGAGTCATTTCGTATATGACGAGAATTATAAATGCTAATGTAACTAAGGATTTCCACTTTAGGGTAAATTATTGAAGGGGCAGGAAATAGCAGTGAAAAGGCTTTCTAGAAGATCTGGACAAGGATTAGAGGAGTTGAAAAATGAGACAATGCTTATAGCGAAACTCCAGCACAGGAATCTAGTTAGGATCCTGGGTTGTTGCATTGAGGGAGACGAAAAGATACTGATCTACGAGTACATGCCCAACAAAAGCTTGGATTTTTTTCTATTTGGTATGTGGTTTCTCGTTCAATTCCTTACTCTTTAATATGTGATATTCACATTCAATATCTAGTTATATTCATAATCCCTTTATCATAGTTGTCTAGCAACAGTTTACCAACATTTGATATAAAAAAAATGCAACAGATGAAACCAAACGAGGGCTATTAGATTGGGAAATACGTGTTCGCATCATTGAAGGGATTGCTCAAGGACTTCTTTATCTCCACCAATATTCCAAGCTACGTATTATTCACAGAGATCTAAAGGCCAGCAACATTCTGTTGGATAGTGACATGAACCCAAAAATATCAGATTTTGGCATGGCAAGAATTTTTGGAGGCAACGACTCACAAGCAAATACAAATTGGATTGTTGGCACCTAGTAAGTAAAAAGTGACTTCTAACACACATGGCTATTTAGAACATTTTTTTTTACATGTTAAGACATCCAAATATCCATTGCAGCTACTAAAATATTCGGTTTAATGATGTAATCCAGTGGTTATATGTCCCCTGAATATGCGATTGAAGGACTTTTCTCCATAAAATCTGATGTCTTCAGCTTTGGAGTCTTGCTGTTAGAGATCCTGAGTGGCAAGAAGAATACTGGTTTCTACAATAGTGACTCTCTTAATCTTCTGGCATATGTGAGTGACTAAAAACACATTTTTTGGTCTAAATTTGTGCTTTTATGACCTTGGAAATTTACCCTTTTTTAGGATTTTGGTTTGAATTGTAAATGAAATTGATAATTTTCAGGCATGGGAATTGTGGAAGAGTGATAGGGCACTAGAGTTGATGGATCCAATACTGAGCTTTCCATCATCTACTCCTATGCTGTTGAGGTACATTAATGTAGGGCTTCTCTGTGTCCAAGAAAATGCAACCGATAGACCCACCATGTCTGATGTTGTCTCAGTGCTTAGTAATGAGCTTACACCTCTACCAACACCTAAACAACCAGCCTTTTCTGCTGGGAGAAGTGTGATTGATGCAAACTCGCATATGAATAAGCTGGAAGCTTGTTCGGTAAATGAGGTAACGATTTCGTTGCTGGAAGCTAGATAGCGGTTTGGAATTACATGTAAGTTTAAAATTCATTCTTTTCTTTCTGTTGTGATTATGGCTAGTTTTCTTAATAAGTTTAAAGCTTCGATCACTAAAAGGAAACAATTTGATGACTTTGAGATGTTATAGGCATGGAAGCTATGGAGCGAAAGTGATTGATCCAGAAATTAGGGGCTTATGTTGCCCGCACGTAGTTGTGAAATGCACTCATGTGGGGCTCTCGTGTATCCAAGATTTGATTGATCACCAGAAGTTCCTGGATTGTTTTCACGTTGGGTAATGATGTAAGAGTTATAGTGTATGTAAACCATCATGATTCAGGTCTAATATGCATATAGATAAACTCAATAAAACAATCAATGAAACATCCATACCTATACATAGACACGTTCCTTTAATTTGAATTGAATGCCTCTTTTACCTGATGGTTGATGATCTTCTTAATTCTTATTTTTGGCAGCTTGAGGAGGAGCTTCTCACGCCTCTTCTTACATATTAGTATGAGTGAGAGTTAGACCAACTCCTTTTATCTACCCAAAAACCCTAACTTATCAAGGATTCTGGCCACAAGATTAATAACTTTAACTATGTTTGGTTGCTGAGAAAATAGTTGAAAACATGGAAAAGAAAAGAAAATTTTGGATTTCTATTACACCTTTAGTTGTGTTTTGTCAAAATTTCTTTTCTTTTCCATGTTTTTACTTATTTTCTCGGCAACCAAACATAGGGAAATTGTGCCCCTTAAAGATACAAAATCACGTAAAGCCTATGTGTGTGTGAGTTGTGTAAAATTACCATTTACCAAATAAAAAAAAAGGTGCACATAAGCTCAGAACGGTCCCGTACATTCTAGTTACCCAGATAATACTAATTTGGAGTTTTCATGAAAAAAAAAATCTTATTATTATTGCAAAACCACAAACCCAAAAAGTCTTACAAATTAAACTGTATCCCTTCTATTGAGGAAGGAACCTTCTTACTCTATCATAAGAGTTCTATTATTGTTGGTTCTACTTCAGATGCCCCTATAAAAGTTAATTTTCGTGTTAGGCAGGCAAGCGGGAAATTAGTGGATTAGTGAGCGAAAACTCAATTGGTATATTTGTATAGTAGTACACCAAGTCTCCAGTCGACCTGACATTCTAGTTTGGGCTTTTCCTAGAGGTCCCAAGCTCAGCACCTTTGTATTGCAGCTTGGAGCTATTTCTCTCTTTTCCTTGGAGTTTAGTGCAGAGAGAGAGAGAGATTGGAAATTGCCATCAATATTTCTATATGGATTTCAGAGCAAGTTCAGGGTAGAAAAATCGATGAAGAAAAGTAGGGAAAGAAGAATGGCTAGTGAATGTGATGGAACCCATGAAGAAAAATAGGCTTGGACTTTAGCAGTGGGATTTGGGGAATTCAAGGGGTGGTGAGGTGATAGGTAGTTTTCAACAATTATGGAGATGGTCCCCTCTACATGTGTCCTATATTACAGTGAAGACTTTGATCAGATCAATAGCCATTGTGTATATGGCAGGTGGCTTTAAGTAAAAGTAAAAGTCGTCGGTGAAGGCGAGGAGTCATCGGCCATGACCGCCGCCTTGTTATTGACTGCAAAACTGGTTAGTTTATAACCTGGACTCTCAGTAATGGCTATCACGATATGACGAGGAAGTGGTTTTCTCCTCTAGTTTCCCTGCTGATTTTTTCCTGTTCCTACTTGCAATTTTTGGATGGAGCCACAGTCACAGATAGCATAAAACCAGGCCAATCGATCACTAGGTCGGAAACCCTCATATCTGCTGGTGAGATATTTGAACTAGGATTCTTTTCCCTGGGAAACTCCACGAATTACTTCGTGGGGATATGGTACAAGAAAATTCCTGTTAAAACTGTAGTATGGGTTGCCAACAGAGAGCAACCACTCACCAGGCCCCCTGGCATCCTGACTATCAACATGGAGGGCAATCTTGTGATTTCGGACGGAAGAACCTCTTACTCAGTGTCAGAATTGTCGTCAATCAGGAACAGTACCAGTAGTGCTACACTGTTGGATTCGGGAAATCTTATATTGAGAGATTCGAACTCGGATGTCTTGTGGCAGAGCTTTGATTATCCTTCACATACATTTTTGCCCGGAATGATGCTTGGAAGTAACAACAAGACCGGGAAAGCCTGGACGCTAACATCGTGGAGAAGTGAAGAGGACCCTGCTCCTGGGTCATTTTCTATGAAATTGGATCCTGAGAATTCGGCTCAGTTTTTCATCATGCAGGGTTCTGAAAGGCACTGGAGTAGTGGGGTTTGGAATGGCCGTAATTTTAGCCAAGTTCCTGAAATGAGGTTAAACCGTATCTTCAATTTCAGCTATGTTACGAACCAGAACGAGAGCTATTTCACCTATGATCTTTATGATGCTTCTATTATATCTAGATGGGTCTTGGATTTATCGGGGCAGATCCAACAACTGTCGTGGTTGGAGAAGGCACAGGAATGGAATTTATTTTGGGCCCA
Source organism: Tetracentron sinense (assembly GCA_015143295.1). Lineage (NCBI taxonomy): Eukaryota > Viridiplantae > Streptophyta > Magnoliopsida > Trochodendrales > Trochodendraceae > Tetracentron > Tetracentron sinense. Next base: position 53,144,853 of record CM026553.1, read on the forward strand.
ACCAAGACCGCAATGCGATGTTTATGCTATCTGCGGTGCTTTTGGTAGATGCAGTCAGGATAACATGCCCTTGTGTGAATGTATGCAAGGATTCGAGCCTCGCTTTTCAACGGATTGGAATTTGGGAGATTGGTCTGGTGGGTGTATGAGGAGAACCCCTTTGCAGTGTAGGAATATTGCAAAGAAAGATAAGTTCTTAGTGAGGCCCAAGATGAGATTGCCCAAAATGCCCCAATCTTTGGCAGTTGGGAGTGCTCAAAACTGCGAACTGGCTTGCTTGAATAACTGCTCTTGCACTGCCTATGCTTATGGAGGTGGTGGGTGCTCAATATGGGTTGGAGATCTGTTGAATTTGCAGCAATTCTCAGATGGTGAAAATGCTGGAAGTAATCTCTATCTCAGACTTGCAGCTTTAGAGTTTTCACGTTCCCAAGGTAAGAAATTTTCAAATGATTAATTTAGGGTGGTGTTATGTGCACACCAATATTTGATGACTACACCCCGTTTTTTAATTTTCTTATATTTTGAAGTTCTCTATATTTTTATATATGCATCCCATTCCTAATTCTTTTATTTTTTAATCTAACTTCTTCTCTATTCGTCATCACCTCTCTATGGTCTCAATTAGTTATCGTTTATCCATTAACTAAAATTTTCTCATGTTCTTAGTTTTTAGTTTGACAATTTTTTTATTTAATATTTTATTCATTTTATTAAAAATTAATTATATAATTTTTCTTATGTCTTTGATTTTATTTGTTTAATCAATAGCTATTGAAAATTTAGTTATTTGTTTGAAAAATTTTAATTATTTGAAGTTTCTGCTATTTAAATCAGATAAAATGATAAAAATAGAAGATAAAAATAGATCAATGGTATAGAAAATTTGGTACACCACCATAGTGTACTTGCATAGATTATTACTCATATACAGTAAATGAGAATTTCCAACTCCTTAATTAAACAAGTGGTGATTGCATTATTTATTCTTGGGTAAAGTGATTCTCAAATTAAAGTGAAGCTAACATTATCCTCCATTCTTATAATTAATAAATTTGAAGTTTGGTGTGTAACTATAAATTTTATAAGTATTTTTTTTTTTTTTTGGTGTGCATTTAAAATTTTAATAAACTAATGGTGTGTAGTCATCAATTTTGAAAAATGGGGTGTAGTCATCAATTATCGGTGTGCACATAACACCACCCTTAATTTATGGGGACTGATACTTTGCGCGCTCGGGTGGAACGTGTGCGCGCCCACAGCCCGCCACATGTCCCCCGGTTAATACATATTTTTCTAAAAACCAAGGTTGAAGGGATGAACCCTAGGGGTGAGTGAATCTTAACCAAAGTTAATGAGTATTAACTAACCCAAGGTTATTTTTAAAAACCAAGGTTAGATGGATGAACCCTAAGGATGAGTGAATCTTAACCACAGTTAATGAGTGTTAACTAACCTGAGGTTATTTTCTAAAAACCAAGGTTAGATGGATGAACCCTAAGGATGAGTGAATCTTAACCACAATTAATGAGTGTTAACTAACCTGAGGTTATTTTTAAAAAAATCCAAAGTTAGATTGATGAACCCCTAGTGGTGAGTGAATCTTAACCATAGTTCATGAATATTAAAAGGGACACGTGGGCGGAACACGCCCGCGCAAACAATCTTTTATAATCAGTTCGACAAATCTAGAGAAATAAGAGAACGAGAAAACAAACAATCACATAGTGGAAACAAGATAAACAAGATATACGTGGTTTGGCAAGATGCCTAAATCCACGAGAGAAAACGACAAGAAGATCCACTAAGAAACAAGGGAGAATACAGTGTATACAAGCTTTGTGAAACCCTCACTCCAAAACCTTAGAATAAAAACCCCTTAGTCACAGCCTCAAAGAAAACCTCTTATATAGCTAGGGTTAAAACAAAGAGACAAAACTGGTCAAACTTAATCGGGTTGCTTCGGGTTGACACCGGGTCATCAAGAATCCGGCTAAGATCCATACCAACTTCCCAACAAGACCCATTTACTGAATTTGAGCCAAACTTCACAATTCTCCACCTTGGTGAGAATTCCAACAATCTCCACCATACAAAACAACTCATCTTGCCACCTCTACCAACCCCCTAAGGGCATTCAAGTACTACTAACACCAATCAAGTCCAAGCAATGCTTGAATTTGATTGCAGGGATGGGCTTGGTGATCATATTTGCTAGATTATGTGCTGTAACAACCCTCTTCACTACAATAGCTCCTTGAGAAACCACATCTCTAATAAAATGGAGTCTGACATCAATGTGTTTGGTCCTCTCATGGAACATTTGATTTTTTGTCAGATGTATGACACTCTGGCTCTTACAAAACACAATAGATTGCTCCTGCTGCAACCCCAAATCACCAACCAAACCTCTCAGTAATATAACTTCTTTCACTGCTTCTGTAACTGCTATTTACTCAGCTTCAATAGTTGATAATGCAACTGTAGACTGCAGAGTCACTTTCCAACTAATGACACTCCTACAAAGAGTTAAAACATAACCTGTCAAAGATCTCCTTCTATCCAAATCTCCAGCATAGTTGAATCAACATATCCAATAACACTACCAGAAGTGTCACTGCCCTTGTCATATATCAACCCAATATCTGCAGTACCTTTCAAATATCATAGCGTCCATTTCACTGACTGCCAATGGGCTTTCCCAAGCTTATCCATATACCTGCTCAACATGCTAACTGCCTGTGAAATGTTTAGCCTAGTGCTTACAATAACATACATGATACTCCCAACATCACTAGCATAAGGAACACGAGACATATGCTCCGCCTCCTCAGTAGAGTGACAGAGTAGTTGAAAGTCTAAAATGAGCTGCAAGTGGAGTACTCACTGGCTTCAACCCTTGCATACCAAAACGTTCTAACACCTCTTCAATGTATCTCTTCTGAGATAAGTGCAATCTGCCCGCTTTTCGGTCTCTATGAATCTCCATTCTCAATATTTTATTGGCTATACTCATGTCTTTCATTTCAAACTCACTGCTCAACTGAGCCTTCAAACTCTTAATCTCGGACATGTTATTAGAAGCAATCAACATGTCATTAACATACAACAACAAATAAACATACGGACCATCTGATAACTTTCTGTGATATACACAACTGCCATATTGACTCCTACAGTAGTCTTTTCCAATCATGAAAGTATCAAACCGCTTGTACCACAATTTAGGAGATTGTTTCAAACCATACAAAGATTTCTTCAGTAGGCACACATGATCTTCCTTTCCCTGAATCTCAAACCCTTGAGGTTGAAGTATATAAATCTGCTCATCTAGCTCACTGTGCAAAAATTCAGTCTTGACATCGAGTTGTTCAAGCTCAAAGTCAAATAAGGCAACCATAGAAAGTAGCATTCGAATAAAACTATGCTTCACGACAGGTGAAAACACTTCATTGACATCAATGCCCTCTTTCTGTGAATTACCTTTTGCCACCAATAGAGTTTTGTTCCTGGCATCCTTCACCCTCGAATTTCCTTCCTTCATCTTGAAGATCCATTTACAGCCCACAATCCTTCTTCCTTTAATCGGTTTTACTAGTTCCCAAGTCTGATTCTTGTGAAGAGATTCAATCTTCTCACTCATGGCTACAAGTCACTTTGTTGACTCTCCACTAGTAATGACCTCCTGATAATTTTTAGGTTCTTGAACCTCAGTATCCTCTGCCATACTAAGAGCATATGCAACTAGGTCTGCATAACCATATCTCTGTTTGTCCCTAGCAAGAGTCCATTGTTGCTCTTGTGGTGCCTCTTTTTGCACTTCTGGTTGTTGCACCTCTTCTTCCTCTTGCTCAACTATAACAACTTTCTAAGTATTCTCTGATGCTTTTATTTCAAACTCCACATTCTCACTGACACCATGGTCATTTTCTGTATCAACACCATGGCCCTTTGATGACTTGGAATCAGAACACCAAAGCCTGTATCGATTCACACCATCTGGCTATTTTGGCTAGAAGTCACATTTCTCTATTTTGGCTATCCACTTTTTTTAAGCACTCCTAGCAACCTCACCAATTTAACTATCTACTTTCACTATTCCATTTAAATATTTTTTTTCAAAGATTTCTTTGTTCTTTTCAAAGATTGCACATGTTCATAAAGTACACATTTTCAAAGAGTGTCTCAACGGATTGCGTGGGAAAACAAAAAAGGAAGGGAGAGAGAAACATTATTTTAATATTTGGTGAGCGTGCGGTACTCAACAACCTTGGTGAGTACTGTAGACTCACCAAACATAAATCACCATTTTAGTGAGGTTGTCGGCGGGACGCTTTTTTGCAATTTTTAGTGATTTGGCTCATTGCCAGGAATTCTCTTATATAGCTAGGGTTACAACAAAGAGACAAAACCGGTCAAATACGGGTCAAACTTAATCAGGTTGCTTCGGATCGACACCGGGTCATCAAGAATTCAGGTAAGATCCATACCAACTTCCCAACAAGACCCATTTACTGAATTTGAGCCAAACTTAACACAATCATTCTCCTTATAATTATTTTTTAATGTATTAATATTTTATTTTATACACTAAATTATTATTTCATTAAATTTAAATATTATTATAATTTAAAATTATTATTCTATGTATTAAATTATTATTTACATAAGTTATTTAGTAATATTAAATATAAGTTTAATATATATTAGGGTTTTTTGCATATTAGCTGTTAGGTTCTTCCTAGTTGCAAATACATTGTTGTGTAAACCATTTGCAAATTAACCCATTGTTTTCCAATAGTTAGATAAAAACCCTCAAACCTTATTTCTGTTATTTCAATTTGTTTGAAAGGGAAAAAAAATAGAGGTAATATCTACCTCTAAATATTAATCCGAATCTCCCATGAATCTCAATGACCAAGAATCGTTTGAAATTGTTAAAAAGACTATTATCCCTTAACAGATTTCATAACATCAGAAAGCCCCTTTAACGAACATGGTTAATAGGTTTTAACTCCTTTGATTATTTTTTTTTTTCTAAAAACCATGGTTAGATGCTTTAACATTAAAGGTTATTGAATCTTAACCATAGTCAAAAGGGAACATGTTAATTTTTTTAAAAAAAATCTAGAACCCAAGGTTAGACACGTTAGTGAATCTTATCCATAGTTAAAAATAGTTGAAAGAGGACACATTAATTTTTTTCCCATAAACCAAGGTTAGTTGCTTTAACCCTAAGGATTAGTGAATCTTAATCACAATTGAAGAAGTTAAAAGGGGACATGTTAATTTTTTAATATTTTTTTCTAAAATCCAAGGTTAGATGCTTTAACCCTAAGGGAAAGTGAATCTTAACCACAATTAAAGGGAGTTAAAAGGGGACACATTAATTTTTTAATATTTTTTTCAAAAACCCATGGTTAGATGCTTTAACCCTAAGGTTAGTAAATTTTAACCACATTTAAAGAAAGTTAAAAGGAGACACATTAATTTCTTTTTGTAAAATCCAAGCTTATAAGATGCTCTAACCGTAATGTTAACCTAAAGGTTACAACCTTGGGTACCCTTATTAATTTTGATGATAACACAATAATGGAATGACCATTGCGGTTCTAATGTCTCCTTTGAGTATTTATGAAAAACAGATTATGAGAACATTAGCACATCATTCAAAGCATGAAGCACGAAAATGACTCAAGGCATATTAAAATGGATTCGTACAAGCAAATCTTTCAACCACATGCAAGTCATCAACAGATTGCTCAATCCAAGTCAAAGCAAGTCATTTGATCTAAGTAAATCAATTTCTTAACCAAAAAACAAAAAAAAGTGGATCAAATTGAAGATGTCAATGATCATACCAAAAGTCTAAGTCAGATCATCAAGAAGAATGAAGAACTCTTGAAAGATCATGAAGATAGAATCAAATCAGAAAATCCAAGATCAAGTTGAAGAGCGACTCTCAAGAAGTCCTTAAGAATATTATTTTTCTTTTTAAGAGAATCTAGGACTTATATAAGAAGTCTTCAAAGTGTGAAAAATTGAATTGCTCAAATACCTAGATTAACCATAGGAGCCTAAGACCAAATTGAATATCAAACTAAGGTCTTAGGAAACATCATAAAGAATAAGGAAAATATTGGCTAAGGAAAGCCAAAAGACATTGGAAACCATTCCCATCATTAAGGTCTTCAAAAGATGAGAATTTTGTAAAATTACAGAGCACTCGTCAATGAATCCATAGAGTTAAGTTTAACTCGTCGACGAATGGAGTTACAGAAAGTTCTGTAACTTTATGCCATAAAACTTGGCAACGAATCCAGAGACCCCTCTTGCATTAGTCGACGAATTCATGCGGGAAACCCCCAAATTGCTCCAATAGCTAGTTTTTTAATGGCTAGCTTGACATTTAATGTTTCTCCAATGGAACTATTCATCCAAGAACTATAAATTGAGTTCATTTATGAACTACAAAAAACTATTGATCTACCATAGATAAAATCATTAACTCTCATTCAATTCTCACCAATCCCAATCGTATCATTCATTGACAAAAATCCAAAAATCCCAAATCTCTGTTCTTGAGCATTTCAACTCTATACTTTGAGAGATTTTATTAGAGCTTCAAAACAATCTTTTTAGCTCATCTAAGGTGCACTTTTCTGGAGTGAAAGCAAATATTCAATTTGTATTGAAGAAATCAAGAATCTAGGATTCTTGTCCTTGAAGCAAGGAGCTTCGTGTAAAGTGAAGAAAGAATTGTTCTCTTGCATGCCAAGGGTTAATCTTTGCCCATAAGAAGATTGGAAATGCTTGACTTTCACCCGTGAGGAAAGTTGTAAAGGTTTGGGCTTCACTCATAAGAAGTCTTGCGATAGTATATCGTGGGATCCTCTATGCAGGAAAGCTTGAGGCGGGGATGTAGATGGGAGTGCTGAACCTCAAAAACAATTCTCCGTGTTTGCTCTCTCTATCTCTCATCATTTCTTTATTATTATTTAATTTAGAATTGGTAGTGTTTAATTCTCTTGTTAACTAGTTTAATTTAAATTCCGTAAAAAGGAACTAAGTAGAATTTTAAATTTGCCTAGACCCTATTCACCCCCTCCCCCCTCTAGGGTCAATACTTGGACAACACCTAAGAGTTAGTGAATCTTAGCCACAGTTAAAGGGAGTTAAAAGGGAAACACTATTTTTTTAATAAAAAAATTTCCTAATAGATGCTTTAATCCTAAGGGTTAGTGACCCTTAACCGCAATGAAAGGGAGTTAAAAGAGATGTTCAATTTTTTTTTCTTCTAAAAATCACGGTTAGATGCTTTAACCCTATGGATTAGTGAATCTTAACCACAATTAAAGGGAGTTAAAAGGAGACACATTTCTTTTTTTTATTTTTTTCTAATAGATTCTTTAACCCTAAGGGTTATTGAATCTTAACTATAGTTAAAGGGAGTTAAAAGAAATGTTCAATTTTGTGTTCTAAAAATCAAGGTTAGATGCTTTAACCTTAAAGATTAGTGAATCTTAACAACATTAAAGGAAGTTAAAAGGCGACACATTACTTTTTAAATTTTTTTTCTAAAAACTACGGTTAGATGCTTTAACCCTAAAAGGTTAGTGAATCTTAACCATAGTTAAGAGTTAAGAGGAGACAAATTAACCATATGGGTCAAAACTTATTAAACATGGTTCAAGAACAGTTAAAGGGACTTTGTGAGGTTATGAAATCTGTTAAGGGCATAATAGTCATTTTAGTAACAATTTCATACCAAAGTCTAAAGGAAGTAAGGTTTGAGGGTATTTATCTAACTGTTGGAAAACCATGAGTTAATTTGAAAAAGGTTTACACATAACAGTGTATTTGCAAACTAAGGAAGAAACTAGCAACTGATATGCAAAACCCCCTTAATATTATAATTCAAATAGAATAATAAATATATAATTATGTAAGTAATATATTTATTAAATTTAAATATTACAATAATTTATAATTTTTATAAATTTACGTGTTAAATTATTCATTAAAATAGTGATTGAAATTAGGGCTGTAAACAGATGCAGATATTATCCGTGTCCGATTCGTATCTAAATCCGTTTAGTCGGATAATTATCCAAATAGGTATCCGGCGGAGCGAATTCGGATTGTAAAATCACATCCGTTGATAATCGTATACGAATTTAGATACTGGCATATCTGATCCGATAAATACCCGTGCTATTATAAAATATATATAAATAATATATTTTAAATTTATAAAATTAATATACCCTTTAAAATATATTTTTTAAATTAAAATTTATATATTTTTACATTTTTTTAAATATTAATCTATATTTTTTTAATTTTTTTAAAAATAATTGGATAATTCGGATACTATCCAAATCCTGATATTTTAATCTGGGAGAAAATACATTTACACTCCTAGAGGTTTGACGAAGATACACATAGACCCCCTCTGTTTTCAAAAAATACATTGAGTACCCTTACTTTTTAAAATAATGGCACTTAGACCCCCTCCATCAGTTGACCGTTAGTCAATTCACAGAAATGCTGATGTATGCTGATGTCATGTGATGAAGTATATAAAATTCAAAAATTGCCCCTCTAATTTTCCGAAAACACTATTCTTGCTCCAAAACACTATTTATTTAATATTTAAAAATCCGGTTCTCACCCATGAGGTCGCCACATGTCCCTTTTGACACCCCTAAACTGTGTTTAAGATTCATCCACCCAACCTTGGTTTTTTTTTAAATATTAATTCTTTTTTGAAATTTAAAATTAAAATAGAGTTTTTTAATATTAAAAACAGTTTTTTAATACAACCCCTTGAGGTCACCACATGTCCCTTTTGAAACCCCTTAACCGTGGTTAAGATTCACCCCTTAATTTTTAAAAAAGAATAAATATAAAAAAAGAAACCCAAGGTTGGGTGGATGAATCTTAACCACGGTTAAGGGGTGTCAAAAGAGACACATGGCGACCTCAAGGGGTGATATTAAAAAACTGTTTTTAATATTAAAAAACACTATTTGTTTTTTAATTTTCAAAAAAGAATTAATATTAAAAAACAAAAAACCAAGGATGGGTGGGTGAATCTTAACCACGGTTTAGGGGTGTCAAAAGGGACACGTGGTGACCTTAGGGGGTGATATTAAAAATCTGTTTTTGATATTAAAAAACTCTAATTTTTTTTTAATTTTTGAAAAAGAATTAATATTTTAAAAAACAAGGATGGGTGGGTGAATCTTAACCACGGTTAAGGGGTGTCAAAAGGGACACGTGGCGACCTCATAGATGAAAACAGGATTTTTAAATATTAAATAAATAGTGTTTTGGAGTAAGAATAATGTTTTCTGAAAATTAGAGGGGCAATTTTAGAATTTTATATACTTCATCACATGATATCAACATACATCAGCATTTCTGTGAGTTGACTAACGGTCTTGAAAACTGAGGGGTCTATGTGTATTTTCGTCATACCTTAGGGGTGTAAATGTATTTTCTCCAAGTTAGATACGGATATCATATTTCATTATCTACCGGATATTTATTCAGATTTGAATATCCGAATATATATTCAGATGCGAATTCCGATATACCACTATTCACTCTGAATCCGCTCTGTTATAGCCCTAATTGAAATAATTATTTACATAAACAGAATTGGAATCCAACAGTGGAATTAACAATTCCATCCACCAATTCCACAAATTGAAACGCTCCCTTAGTCCCTTCTTGAGGTACTTCATTTTTAATACTCACTCTCTGACGTAAATAGGAATTGCTTTAAAATTCAGGAAACAAGAGGAAGCTGTGGGCAATAGTAGCCGTGGTTGCTGCTCTGGCCGTGCTTCTCTTGGCCTTCTTCATCCAGTGTCAATGGATGAGAAAACTGAAACAAAAAGGTAATTTACTCTCTTTTTGACCTCTGAGAACTTGGACTAAACATATGAATGACAAAGTCTATGTTCTATACAAACAGGGGACGTGGGAACAGACCAGGATTTGGTATTATTCGACATGGGAATCAGCATTGCAGCTACTAAGAATGAAACCTCTAATGAAAATAAGCTTGGTAAAGGTAAGGATGCCGGGTTGCCATTATTTAGCTTTGCGAGTGTATCTGCTACTACCGACAACTTCTCTATTGCAAATAAACTTGGAGAGGGTGGCTTTGGACCTGTTTACAAGGTAAGATCTATTAATCCTATGAAAGTGTTAACAATAAGGAAAATATAAAGATTCTTTTTGGTAGGAAAATCCTAAGCTAAACAAGAAACCACCTTTCACAACACCACCTTCCCATCGCATCTGTCCTGATCTCTCGAACCTCCTATGGATATTGGCTGCACCATCTCCCCTCTTCATGTATACCGCGACCATTTTACTAGCATAACGATTTTGAGTCTCTTAGTATATGGCGTGAATTATAAATACTAACATAACTAAGGACCTCCAATTTAGGGTAAATTATTGAAGGGGCAGGAAATAGCAGTGAAAAGGCTTTCTAGAAGATCTGGACAAGGATTAGAGGAGTTGAAAAATGAGACAATGCTTATAGCCAAACTCCAACACAGGAATCTAGTTAGGATCCTGGGCTGCTGCATTGAAGGAGACGAAAAGATACTGATCTATGAGTACATGCCCAACAAAAGCTTGGATTTTTTCCTATTCGGTATGTTATTTATCATTCAATTCCTCACTCTTTAATTTGTGATTATTCATATTGAATATCTAGTTACATTCATAATCCATTTATCATAGTTGTCTATCAATAGTTTACCAACATTTGGTATAAAAATGCGACAGATACAACCAAATGAGGGCTATTAAATTGGGAGATACGTGTTCGCATAATTGAAGGGATTGCTCAAGGACTTCTTTATCTCCACCAATATTCCAGGCTACGTGTTATTCACAGAGATCTAAAGGCCAGCAACATTCTGTTGGATAGTGACATGAACCCAAAAATATCAGATTTTGGCATGGCAAGAATTTTTGGAGGCAACGACTCACAAGCAAATACAAATCGGATTGTTGGCACCTAGTAAGTAAAAAGCGACTTCTAACACACATGGCTATTTAGAACATTTTTTTTTACATGTTAAGACATCCAAATATCCATTGCAGCTACTAAAATATTTGGATTAATGATGTAATCCAGTGGTTATATGTCCCCTGAATATGCGATTGAAGGACTTTTCCCCATAAAATCTGATATCTTCAGCTTTGGAGTCTTGCTGTTAGAGATCCTGAGTGGCAAGAAGAATACTGGTTTCTATAATAGTGACTCTCTTAATCTTCTGGCATATGTGAGTGACTAAAAACACATTTTTTGGTCTAAATTTGTGTTTTTATGACCTTGGAAATTTACCCTTTTTTAGGATTTTGGTTTGAATTGTAAATGAAATTGATAATTTTCAGGCATGGGAATTGTGGAAGAGTGATAGGGCACTAGAGTTGATGGATCCAATACTGAGCTTTCCATCATCTACTCCTATGCTGTTGAGGTACATTAATGTAGGGCTTCTCTGTGTCCAAGAAAATGCAACCGATAGACCCACCATGTCTGATGTTGTCTCAGTGCTTAGTAATGAGCTTACACCTCTACCAACACCTAAGCAACCAGCCTTTTCTGCTGGGAGAAGTGTGATTGATGCAAACTCGCATATGAATAAGCTGGGAGCTTGTTCAGTAAATGAGGTAACGATTTCGTTGCTGGAAGCTAGATAGCGGTTTGGAATTACATGTAAGTTTAAAATTCATTCTTTTCTTTCTGTTGTGATTATGGCTAGTTTTCTTAATAAGTTTAAGCTTCGATCACTGAAAGGAAACAATTTGATGACTTTGAGATGTTATAGGCATGGAAGCTATGGAGCAAAGGTGATTGATCCAGAAATTAGGGGCTTATGTTGCCCGCACGTAGTTGTGAAATGCACTCATGTGGGGCTCTCGTGTATCCGAGATTTGATTGATCACCAGAAGTTCCTGGATTGTTTTCACATTGGGTAATGATGTAAGAGTTATAGTGTATGTAAACCATAATGATTCAGGTCTAATATGCATATAGATAAACTCAATAAAACAATCAATGAAACATCCATACCTATACATATAGACAAGTTCCTTTAATTTGAATTGAATGCCTCTTTTACCTGATGGTTGATGATCTTCTTAATTCTTTTTTTTGGCAGCTTGAGGAGGAGCTTCTCACGCCTCTTCTTACATACTAGTATGAGTGAGAGTTAGGACCAACTCCTTTTATCTACCCAAAAACCCTAACTTATCTAGGATTCTGGTCACAAGATTAATAACTTTAACTATGTTTGGTTGCTGAGAAAATAGTTGAAAACATGGAAAAGAAAAGAAAATTTTGGATTTCTATTACACCTTTAGTTGTGTTTTGTCAAAATTTCTTTTCTTTTCCATGTTTTTACTTATTTTCTCGGCAACCAAACGTAGGGTAATTGTGCCCCTTAAAGATACAAAATCACGTAAGGCCTATGTGTGTGTGAGTTGTGTATAATTACCATTTACCAAATAAAAAAAAGGTGCACATAAGCTCAGAACGTTCCCGTACATTCTAGTTACCCAGATAATAATAATTTGGAGTTTTCATGAAAAAAAAAAATCTTATTATTATTGCGAAACCACAAACCCAAAAAGTCTTACAAATAAAACTGTATCCCTTCTATTGAGGAAGGAACCTTCTTACTCTACCATAAAAGTTCCATTATTGTTGGTTCTACTTGAGATGCCCCTATAAAAGTAAATTTTCGTGGTAGGCAGGCAAGCGGGAAATTAGTGGATTAGTGAGCGAAAACTCAATTGGTATATTTGTATAGTAGCATACTAAGTCTCCAGTTCGACCTGACATTCTAGTTTGGGCTTTTCCTAGAGGTCCCAAGCTCGGCACATTTGTATTGCAGCTTGGAGCTATTTCTCTCTTTTCCTTGGAGTTTAGTGTAGAGAGAGACAGAGATTGGAAATTGCCATATATTTCTATAAGGATTTCAGAGCAAGTTCAGGGTAGAAAAATCGATGAAGAAAAGTAGAGAAAGAAGAATGGCTAGTGAATGTGATGGAACCCATGAAGAAAAATAGGTTTGGACTTTAGCAGTGGGATTTGGGGATTTCAAGGGGTGGTGAGGTGATAGGTAGTTTTCAACATATATGGAGATGGTCCCTAGGGCTGTCAATGGACCGGATCATGATCCGGATCCGATCCGAATCCGATCCGATTAGCCGGACTTTGGACCTTATATGTGATCCGTCGGATCGGATTCGGATCGGATCGGTGGAATCCGATTATAATCGGATCGGATCTTGATATAGGGTGATCCGATCCGATTAAAATCCGATCCGATAATAATAATAATTTTTAATTATTTTAAATATATTATTTAGATTTTTTATGTATAAAATATTAATTTTTTAAAAAATTAACATTAATTATTATTAATTAAGGAATTATTAGATTTTTTATTATTAAAATAGATTATTTTTTAAAAAAATAACCTTACTCGGATCGGATTGGATCGGATTCGGATCGGACGATATATAATCGGATCGGATTCGGATCGGTTACTTCATGATCCGACGGATCTCGGATCGGATTCGGATAAGTCGGATTCTTAATCGGATCGGATTCGGATCTAGGCAGATCCGGTCCGAATCCGATCCGTTGACAGCCCTAAATTGGTCCCCTCTACATGTGTCCTATATTAGAGTGAAGACTTTGATCAGATCAATAGCCCTTGTGTATATCGCAGGTGGCCCACATCAAAGCATCGCCGTCCGATCCAGAAAGTGTGTGAGGTAGGATAAGCCTACAATATGAAGAAAAAAAAAATTGAATTTTTTTCAGGAATGGGAGTTGTGGAAAGGAGATCGGGGGTTGGAGTTGGTGGATCCAATATTGAGTTATCCATCTTCTACATCTATGATGTTAAGATACATTAATGCGGGGCCTCTCGGCATCCAAGAAAGTGTGTGAGGTAGGATAAGCCTAGAGAAGAAAAAAAATTGAATTTTTTTTCCAGGCATGGGAGCTGTGGAAAGGAGATAGGGGGTTAGAGTTGGTGGATCCAATATTGAGTTATCCATCTTCTACATCTATGATGTTAAGATACATTAATGTGGGCCTCTCTGCATGTAAGAAAGTGTGTGAGGTAGGATACGCCTACAATATGAAGAAAAAAAAAAAAGGATAAATCTTCAATCACCATTGAAGTTTAAGTTTCTTAAAGTAAACCTAGAAAAAACCCTCTTGCAAGGTGCTAATCCAAACAACTCAAAATTTCACAAAAGAACTCAAAGAAAAACCGAATACCAATTCTAATTTACTAATTCAAAGTTTCATAATAATGCTCTTATGACAACTATTTATGATAAAAAAAAAAAAAAAAAAAACACTAAAAACTAATTCATAAGCTAACCAACTAATTTAAACCCTAGTTCTAAAACAACTTAAAGTAGAATTTTATATTACCTAATATATCCTTAATTTTCATAACTAATTTCACAGCTAAAATTAAAATTCAATTTTTACATCCTAAACACTAAAATCTTGAAAATCTTTGTGAAATCATTGTTGTAGATCTTGAAATTTCATTTCTAGACCACTTGCTGGATTCTCGATCTGATATTTGAGTAGAAAGTTATGAATTTTTAAACATTTATTATCAATCTACAAAATTTGAAAAACAACGACCTCTCTTCCTGGCATCCGTTCATCGTGCCTTTATTTAAATTTCATCTCCCATATTATTCTTCCTTAGTTGAAAAAAAAAACTCGACCTCGAGTTTGTATCTTGGTTTTCTTTAGAATGAATTTTTTCATAAGTAGTTTGTGATGCAAACCAATAATTTGAAAGAGAGGTGCCGACCAACTAATCTCCACAATTTCGTTATTGTTTTTAGCTTATGTTTCAATTTCTCCACTCTGCTATTCATCTAAGTCATATTTATGATCTTTAGAACTTGTGTGCATCTCTTGCTTCAAATTTTCATTCAAAGAAATCAACTCAAAAGAAAACCAACCGTCGGATTCACATCCAAAAGCATAATCTTTATCATCATGTTTTGATACCAACTAATGTAGGACAAGCCTACATTATGAAAAAAAAAGAAGATAAATCTTAGATCACCGTCAAAGTTTGAGTTTGTCAAAGCAAACCTAGAAAAACTCTCTTACAAGATACTAATCCAAGCAAAAGTTCATAAATGAACTCAAAGAAAAATCAAATGCTAATTCTAATTTAATAATTCAAAGTTTTTTAACAATGCTTCTATGACAACTATTTATAATAATAAGAAACCCTAAAAACTAATTTATAAGCTAACCAATTAATTTAAACCCTAGTTCTAAAACAACTTAAAGTTGAATTTTAAAATACCTAATGTATACCTAATTTTTATAACAAATTTCATAGCCAAAATTAAAACTCTACTTTGACATCCTAAACACTAAAATCTTGAAAATCTTTGTGAAATCGTTGTTGTAGATCTTGAAATTTTCTTCCCAACCCACTGGACGGATTTTCAATTTGATATTTGAGCAAAAAGTTATGAATTTTTAAACATGTATTATTAATTTGTGAAATTTGAAAAACAACGACTTCTCTTCCTGACATCCGCTCATCGTGCCTTTATTTGAATTTCATCTCCCGCGTCAGTGTGGCTGATAGACTCACCATGTCCGATATTTTCTCAATGCTTGGCGATGAAATAACCCCTCGACCGACACCAAACAACCCAGTCTTTTCTAATGGAGGAAGTGAGATTGATACAATATTATGTAGGAGCGGGCCTCCAAGTTGTTCATTAAATGATTTTAACAGTTTCGATCATATAAGCTCGATAATGGTTTGGACTCCCAAGGTTATTTTCTTACAAACCTGAATTTGGGTCCTTCTATTAGTATATTATCACTTTTGTTCTATGCATTCTGTATTATATCGATCCATAGCTTCTCTTTTATATTTTAAAGATGTCCTTTCTCTGTAATTGATTTCTGGAGATCTTAGCTATACTTCCATGTACTTTCTTATTCATTTCTCCAAGCAAGTGTATCAAAGAAAAAAGGGACATTTATATCAACCCCTCCCCCCCCCCCCCCCACACACACATATATATATACTAGTAGAAGTGTATATGCTTTGCACGTATCAATTTTCATTAATAAAATAAAATATTTTAATTATTAGTTTTGTATTAAATTCAACAAATTTTTTTAAAAGAAAGTGAAGGTTACCTTATAATTTACTTATGGGTATTTAATTATTTATAGAGAAAAAGTAAGTATTACTAATAACAAGAGCTAATGAGCATAAAAAAATGACAAACAATATATCAATTCTAACCTATTATAAAATTTGTATTTATCTCTCTTTGCCATTGTATGGCCATCTTGTTGTTTTTCAATGTTGATCCTCATTTTACTCCCTGATTTATATGAAGTTTGTTTTTCGGGTAATGCTCTAGCTACAGTTTCTTTTAAAGTCACTTTTCTTCATGAGAAAAACATGTGTTATTGTCTTCCATTAAGAGAAAGAGATGTGTTGAACTAAAACTTTCTTCAATCTAAAAGAGAGTGAGTCCTAAAAGAAAGTGATGCTAACATTATACTTGTTTTCTTTTTCTCATTTAATTATAATTACTCCAAAATAAATCTAGTTTCCTTCTACTTATTAGATAATTTGAACCATATGTGTAAAAGGAAATTTCAAGATTAGCTAAAATTCAATCAACATTTGAACCTATATGAGTTAATAGTAAATTTAGAATTAACTAAAATGCATTCAACTCTTCAGTCCATGAGTCAAGGGTAGTTTTTGAATTAAGAAAAGTTCAATCAATGTTTTGAACATGCCATATCCTCTTTATATTAGTACAGATCTTGAATCAATATCTAACAAGAATATGTGTACACAAAAAGTATAGTGCTCTTTTGAATTGTCAAATTATAAGACAAAACTTTTATGTAAATCTAGCATTGAGGATAATTTTCTAGATTGGATTATCCATCGCTAATCCTCTAGTCTTTCAGTTAAAATTTGACACAGGAATACCAATTTGAACTTATTTTTTTGGTTGGAAGTATTGTGAAGAACTTTGGATTAGGTGCTATGTGTATAGTTGATAAGAAAATATATTGTCCGTACAGTCTCTGAACTCTCAATCTAACCCTTGTTTGTGCAGTAGCCAATAAGAGCAGAGGTAGTAAAAATGTTTAAGAGCAGAGCTTTAAGCGACAATCATCTATATATTCCGAGAGAATAATCTGAGTTTATGATGGACGGCCTAGTGAAATAACACTCGAATGATAATTAAGCCTCCTTTGATCCTTATTATTGATGAAGGTAATCAAATCAAAGTAGTTATCCAACATTTGGTTAGCCGGAATCAATCAGCTTTCGTGCCTGGACGTAATATTGGTGACAATATCCTCCTAACTCATGAAATAGTTAGAAACTACCATCACAAGATAGGTAAGCCACGTTGTGCGATCAAAATCGACATCAGAAAAGTGTATGATACAGTTAATTGGGAATATGTGTTGAAAGTTATGCAACAAATGGGGTTCCCACCAAAATTTCTGGGATGGGTTCGGAGCTGCATCACGACCCCAAAATTCTCTATCAATATTAACAGAGCTCTAGTAGGGTACTTCGACAATTCTAGAGGATTAAGACAAGGTGATCCACTCTCTCCTTTTTTAATTGTCTTAGACATGGAGGGATTGTCTGCTATGCTTAACAGGGCCTTCTCTTGTGGGGATATCACTCCCCATCCGAAATGTGGTGACCATTTGATATCACACTTGTGTTTTGTTGATGATCTTTTTTTTTTTCTTCAGCCAGATGAGAGTTCGGCCTCTAACCTTATGACAACTCTTAAAGAATTCTCGAGGATTTCGGGTCTCCAACCAAACCATGATAAGTCACAGATTTTCTTTATGGGATTGGATGTGAGATCTTCCATTCGAATCAAGGACATTCTTCAGTTCAAGATTGGGATTCTTCTGATTACATATCTTGGTATTCCTCTGACCTCTAAAAAGCTAACATTTGCTCATTGTCAACCTTTGGTGGATAAGATGACCAAAAAATTCCAAACTTGGAGACGGAAGTTGTTGTCTTACGCAGGAAGAGCTGAACTAGTTCGATCGGTCCTAATGAGCACACAGTTGTATTGGACCAAGTGTTTTATGTTACCAAAGGCAATCATGAAGACTATTGAGCAGATTTGCTACCGTTTTCTTTGGGTAGGCTCACTTGAAGTGAAGAAAATGGTGCCTATCAGCTGGGAACGTGTGTGCTGCCCTCGCTAGGAAGGGGGTCTTACTCTAAGACGAATTAAGGAATGGAATGGGGCTGCTTTGCTACGTCTTACATCGGAGATAGCGGCTTGTAAAAAATGTCTTTGGGTGGATTGGGTTTATGGAAACTTGTTGAAAAAGAAGAATTTTTGGATGGCAAGCACTCCCTCGGATTGCTCTTGGACATGGCATCAAATTCTGAAATTTAGAGAGTTCGCGAAGGAGACGATAACTCACTTGATTAGTAATGGGAAGCAAACTTCCATCTGGTATGATCCCTGACACCCAAAAGGCATTTTGAATGATATCTATGGACCACGCCTTCAATTGGATTCTCGCCTCCCCAAATCATCCTTGGTCTCTAGTCTAATTCATAATGGAGCTTGGAAAGCACCTTCAGCTCGATCGGCTGGCTTTTCTGAAGTGTGGCATGAGCTGCCCCCCTCTCAAAGTTGGTGGACAATGTTGACGATGCAATCATTTGGAAACCAATCTCTAAAGGAGTGTATACCCTCAAATAGGCATGGGAATCCATCGGGTCGTTTCATCCTCGGATACCTTGGGGCAACTGGTCTGGTTCAACAGGAACATTCCTCAGCATAGCTTTATATAGCTTGGCTTGCTTGGTCGAAGGGCCTTCAAACTCAGGATGTGCTAGTTAGTAGAGGAATTCTTCAAGTTTCTCATTGTGTTTTCTGTTGGTTGGCTACAGAAGGCTTGGAACACCTTTTTCCACATGCCCTTACACATGTCAGATTTGGAAATGTATTCTTGCCTGGTGTGGATACAAAAGTCATCGCATTCTAGGATGTGAAGAAGAGAAATCCTGGATTCTCACTGCTTTCAAAGGGTCTGACCCCATTCAATGTGTTAAGAAAGTGGCTCTTAATGCTACAATCTAATCACATTTGGATGGAGAGAAATAATAGGATCTTTAAAAATCAATTAAGATATGCTCCCTCAGTTACCCAATTTATTCGGAATGATACTCGAAGCCGATTTGTTGATGACAAGATGAAAGTGGAAGACTCTGATAGAAGTCTTGCCTTTATAGATGAGTGAGGTTTAGGGGTGGAATTTGTTGTGTCAGAGGGAAGTCAATGCTCATGGTGCCCTCCTCCAGAAGACTGGTGGGCCTTGAATAATGATGGATCCCTTTGTGAGAACGCAGCTGGTTTGGGAGGGATTCTCCGAGATCACCATGGTAATCTTTGCTTTGCCTTTGCGGAGGGATGTGAGCAGGAGGATATTGACCTTTTAGAGCTTAAAGCTATTAACAAGGGACTTCCTTTGGCTAAAAATCATGGGATTGGAAAATTATTGATCTACTCGGATTCTAAGTGGGTTGTGGATTGTATTAATGGCAAGTTAGATCCTCCATGGAGATGGTGAGGAGAATTTAGATCAACAAAAGATAGGAGTCGGGATTTCGAATCTATCATAGTAAAGCATGTTTGGCGGGAAACAAATAGGGTGGCTGATTCTCTAGCTAAACTTTGTTCTACCATCTTGAATAGGCTCTTTCCTCCTGATAACCTTCTTAGCGATACCCAATCTTTCCTTTGTCAGGATCGATCGGGAACGGTGTTTATGAGATTGTTATTGCTTCCATGTTTTTATTATATCTGGTAGGGGTCTGCCTAACCCCAGCTTACCTTCCAAAAAAAAAAGGCGATCCAACTAGAAGATCGTTTTGTGTGTGCAATCTTGCACATAAATCTTCTTACCAAGATTTGCCACGTGTACCTAAAAGCATTCAATTCATCTTAGTGAGATTGACGCCATCACTCACACCTATCCACCTCGTTTCTAAAAGCTGCAAAAGGAAACTTGTTATCAAACATAACAAGTAATATGGATTGTTCTCAAACATAACAAGTAATATAAACCAAATAGAAGGTTCCTATGAAACTCTCTCATTCTCTCTCTCTCTCTCCTCTTTTTATGGAAAAAAAATGTTGCAGTCACATATGCTGAAGAAATTGTGGTAGTGCTGCTGGACTCTGTTCTTCATCTAACTGTGAAGAACATAGGTTGTTAAGGTTTAAGAATCTGATGGGAGTGATGATCTATAGTGGTATAGCCAAGATTTTCTAGTAGGGGCACATGGTAGTTACTTGAAATTTGTAGTAATTGTTGATAGATTTGTATAGAATTATTATGTGAAGTACAAAATATTATGGGTCTAAGGGTTTGGGGGCGTAGCCCCCAACATTTTATTTTTTTTTGATGACTAAGTTCTTGGCTATTTTATTTTACATATCTTACGAGTATTGTTTCTCCTTGTTTACGGGATAATTGTCATCTTGCTCTAGTACGAGTATTGTTTCTCCTTGTTTATGAGACAATTGTCATCTTGCTCTATAGCTATGCCCTATTAATTAATTAAATAACTATATAATAAAATATATATATTGTTTTCAAAAGTTCAAGGGACAGTTGTCCCCTTGTCTCATGGCTATGACATATTAAATAATTAAATAATATAGTATAATTTTAGGGGGCAACTGCCACACCCACAGGTCAATCACAGTTAATTTAGTATAAAAGATACATTGTTTTAAAGTTCACGAGTTGTGATCATAGTCATTTATGATTAAACTCGGGAGAGTTCAATCACACCCACAGGTCAACATGTGTCCCTCTTAACATCAGTTAATCGTGGTTAAGATTCACTAACCCCTGAGGTTCAACGATCTAATCTTGGGTTTTAGAAAATATATTTAAAAAATATTAAACCTCCCACTTCGATTCTTGCCCAATTGTGAGTGTAATCCCAAGTTCAATCGCAATTGGAAAAATTCAAACTCAAAGCTTAGGGGCACGGGCCTCCATTCCCATCTCCCATAGCGAAATTGAATCATAGCAATTGCGATTGAACTCACCCTAAGTTCAATCGCACCCACAAGTCAACACGTGTCCATTTTAACTCTCCCTTTTAACCATACTTAAGATTCATTAACACATAGGGTCTAACAATCTAACCTTGGTTTATAATTTGTTTTTTTAAAAATAATCCTACGATTAAAATTTCTTAACTCTATGATTAATTTTTTATAAATATTTTTTTCTAAAAGCTAAGGTTAGATTGTTGAATCCTAAGGGTTAAGGAATCTTAACCATGGTTAATAAGGGTTAAAAGAGACATGTGTTGACCCATGGGTAGGATTGAACTCTCCCCGAGTTCAATCACGATTGGCTGGGCAGGATCCAATATAGCCATATTAAAAATAAAAAATAAAAAATTATGGGTTGCACTTCCATTTTCTGTTTTTTGTTTTTAAAAACAAAATTTTGAAAATTTTTACACAAAACATATTTGGTAAACATATTTCTGCTTTTTGTTTTTAAAAATTAGTAACAAAATTATTGAAAATCAAGGTAATAAAATTTTCTACAACCTCTGTTTTTGAAAACAAAAAACAAAAAACAAAAATGGAAAAACACAGACCCACCATCACCACCCATCACCACCACCACCCACAAAAACCACCGCAACACCACAATATTACCACCACCACCACCCACATCCACTAGGTGTGGTATAAAGTGGGGGTTAGTGCCCTAAGGATAATAGAAACAAGCTTGAAAACACTCCAAGAGGTCTAAGGGTGTTCAAAATGGAGAGAAAAAAAAAAGAAGCTACGATCAATCACAACATGGCGGTGATTGATCGTCGCCAGAGGAAAGACTGGGTAGCTCTCGGGTTCACTTATGATCGATCGTCGCAGGTGTACAATCGATCTTCATGAACCCAGAAATCTGGGCAACTCACTGGAATTTGGACGATCGATCGTCCCAAACCAGACGATCGATTGCCCGAAACCCAGAAATCTAGACAGCTTACTGGAATTTGGATGATCGATCGTCATCGCGTGACTCTGTTTTTTTAAACAAGTGGAAATAAGGGTTTTAACCCCTTTTGCCTATAAATAGGGGATCCATTTGGGGTTTTTGGTTAACCTAGAACCTAGAGGAGATTTTGTAAAGGAGAAGGGAGAAATTTGGGGATTTCCAAAGAAGGTTTGGATTGAAGGTCAAGGGGAGCTCAACTCAAGCTAGGATCTCCACATCAAGCAAGGATCCTCATCCTCAAGGTTGGATCCTTCTCCATCAAGCTTGGGGTTTCTTCTCAAGGGTTTTTCTTTAAGATTAGGAGTAAATCCTCAAGGTTAGTACACCTTCCTAGTTGGCTTTAGTAATAACCTAGGTTTTCCTCAAGTAGGATTGTGTATTGATTTTTGTACACTCCTTCTTAAAATACATTACTCTCCCTAAAATGTGAAGATTAAAGTAGATGGTAATGGATTTGTGGAATGGATGGATAGTTGAGGCGATTGGATGCCATGTAGGATGTGGATGTTGTGGTGTGATGAAAAATGGGGAAGGGCAATGTACTCATAATGAACGCACACAAGGTGTTTGATGATATGTTTGAAAAAGAAAACCATAAATTTAAAAGACTAGAAATATTGAATGTCATGTGTTTGATGAAATGTATGTGTGGAAATTAAACTCAAGGCTATGAAATTTATGATTAGAGATTTTTCCCAAAGTTGGTAATGTTGAGAAAATGCTCTATATGCTCCCTTAAATTCTCACACGTTTATAGAAAGGTTGAAATGCTATGTGATGTTCTAGTTTTATGTCACCATGATGTCACTTATTGTTGTGCACGAGCACGCACGCATGTATGAACCGAGGTTTTCTCATAAGCACTAAGAATCGAAATAAATAAGTGGAACTCATAAAGAATTTCAAGTACGACCTCATACGTATAATTAAAATTGGATTGTCAAGGAGGTTGGTAGCCCAGGTTAAGTGTACTAATCTCTTGCTCACAAGCAATTGGATTGTCAAGGAGGTTGGTAGCCCAAGTGAAGGGTACTAATCTCTTGCTCACAAGTAATTAGATTGTCAAAGAGGTTGGTAGCCCAGGTTAAGGGTACTAATCTCTTGCTCATAACAAGTTGGATGGTCAAGGAGGTTGATAGCCTAGGTTAAGGTTACTAATCTCTTGCTCACAAGAACTCACAAGGCTTATAAGAACTGACAAGAACTCACAAGGCTTATAAGAACTGACAAGAACTCACAAAGACTCATAAGAAGTATAGATGGTGTTGTTTTCCACGAGAATGAAGATTGACGAATGATAGTGTATGTTGGTCTTTAAGAATGATTTATGAACTGTATTCTATTAAGCACTCTCATGTAATTATATTATGTTATTACCATTGTTAGCTAGTAGCTTGTACTCGCTGAGTATTCCTTACTCAGCCGTACATATTGATGTCAGTAGGTACACGGTTTGACATATGCGCTCCGGGTCCTTGGATCGAGGAGGATTTCAACGAGGAAGAGCCTCACGTGGACCCGATGGTAGAGCTTCAAATGGAGGCAAGAGACCTAGATAGCTGGCCCTTTTCAGGCGAATATTGAGAGAGAGAGAGTGTGTTATGATTTTTGTATTTTGATAGGTGGGTATGTGCACCTTTACTTGATATGTCTTGTATATGAACTTGGAATACGGACCATTGATAGAAACGAAAAGAAAATTTTTGTTGATATTTCCTCACTTTTTTAGCTTCTGCACTATGTGCTATGTCTTCATTATACTATGTTATTGCCTTGTTCATTTCAGGATGATTTATCAGGTTATGTATAGTCACACCCAAAGTCTCACCTAAGTTCTGAGGGGGATTTTAGGGCGTGACAGAAGTGGTATCAGAGTCTAGGCATTAGAGTCCATAGGGTCACTTAAAACTGATACCATGATTGAACAAGGCCTTAGGTAAAAAAGAAGAGTCGTATTCCAAGTATAGACTAACAAGTTAGTCTTTGTCAAAACTGGTTGAAACCTCAACCAATCTTAGTGTCATATGCTAGAAACACAAATTGTATGACTATCATGTTGTTATGTATACCTTGGCGTGTTGTTATAAACTTAATAGATATTTAGCGATTGTTGAAATGGTTATTGAATTAAGGTTAGTTTCCAAGTTAGACTCATTTGTTGCTATTGTTCTCAGGATTCAGTCATGAGACGTAGCAATTGGGGTCGAAGACATCAATCCAGGAGTAATGGCACGTCTCCTCCTCCATCGGGGGATGCACCGCCCGACTTTGCTCAAGCCTTTGCATCTATAGCAGAGACCTTGGCCATGCTGGCAGTCGAGCCTGTTGCTATTACTCCCACTACACCTACACCTCCTCCTATCCACCATACTTTAGGACTCGAGACATTTAGGAGATTACATCCTCCTTCTTTCTAAGGTACTACCGACCCCATGGTTATAGAAGCATGGGTGATGCAACTAGAAAAGATTTTCAGAGCCCTCCGTTGCAATGATGAGCAACGAGTTGACTGGGTCACCTTCATGATGGAAGGCGCGACCGAGCACTGGTGGAGAGTAGTACAGAGACAGAGGGAGTCCACCAAGTCAGGGGAGCCGTGGACATAGCTGGAGTTTCTAGATGTCTTCTACAAGCAGTATTTTCCAGCTGCTGTCAGAGAACAGAAGGAGATTGAGTTCATGACTCTTGAGCAGGGAGAGTTGAGTGTAGCCGACTATGAGGCTACTTTTGTAGAATTGTCAAGATTCACACTTCACCTGATTGCATCCGAACTCATGCGGGTTAGGAAGTTTGAGCGAAGATTGAAGCCCTCCATTAGAGACAGGGTCTCAATGTTCCAAGTGGGAACCTGGGGAGAAGTTGTGAGCAAGGCGAAGCTTGCTAAGAAGAATTCAGAAAAATTCTTCAAGAGGAGAGAGATGCCTCAAGGCTAGCCTAGTAGTTCGGGGCCACCGGAGAAGAGGGCTAGGACAGCCTCATATTAGGCATCCAGGCCGATGCAGTCACAGAGGCCTCCCTTAGTACCACAGGCATCTCGCCCGACTGCTACACAGGTACCTCGCCTACTTTTTCACAGGCCACCCGATATGTGACACCTACATCCTCATCGTCATTTGAGGAATGCCCTTATTGTGGCCGGAGACACAAGACCAGAGAGTGTCACAAACTTTCGGGTGGGTGTTTTCACTGTGGAGATGTGAACCACATGATCAGGGATTGCCCTCATAAGCAGTTGCAGCCCGCCCAGTCTCAGAGAGCAGGCCCCCAATTCGACAGACTTCTCAGTAGGGATCTTCACAGGCTTCTTCATCTAGACCCACACGGCCCACACCACCGCCTCGCAAGGAAAACCAGGGCCAGGTCTTTGCCTTGTTGGAACGGGACGCACGTGCATCGGATGATGTCATGCAAGGTACACTAGACTACTAAAGTTTTAAGTTATGAATGTTGCTATTAGATAATATGATTGCTTATGTGTACAGTATGCAACTTATACACTAGGTATATTCTTGTTGAAATGTATTGATGTGAATGTAATTAATCACACAGGCGCTTTATTAGTGAATGAATGTCTAGTTCGAGTGTTGATTGACACAGGATCCACTCATTCCTTCGTCTCACCTAGTTTTGTCAAATGATTTTCATCCGAGGCTAGTCTGTTAGAGCATGAGTTGACAATTTCAACTCCGCTTGGTAAGTCAATTGATATAGACAGGATAAACAAGGATTGTGTGGATCAAGTGGGGCAGAATGAGTTGTTGGCTGACCTAATCATCCTAGAGTTTCAAGACCTAGACTTCGACGTAATTCTCGGGATGGATTGGCTCGTTGCGCACCACGGACATGTGGCATGCTTTGAGAAGATGGTGAATTTCAAGCTGAAAGGATTTAAGCCATTTCATTTCCGAGGGTTCCAGAGGAGAGACATTGCTTGTTCGCAGCTCTAGGCTTAGAAAATTCAGAGGCACAAAACTCCTCAGCCATTCCAGTTGTAAGTGAGTACTTAGATGTGTTTCCTAAGGATTTGCCTGGATTACCTCCAAATCGAAAGATCGAATTCGTAATATAGCTTGCTTCGGGCACAGCTCCGATTTCAAGGGTGCTATATAGAACGGCCCCAATAGGGCTGAAAGAGTTAAAAGAGAAAATTGAACAGTTGCAGTAACTTGGTTTTATTCGACCAAGTGTGTCACCATGGGGAGCTCTAGTGCTCTTTGTGGAAAAGAAGGATGGGTCGAAGAGGATGTGCATCGATTACAACCAGTTGAACAAAGTCATGATCAAGAATCGTTATCCCTTGCCTCGGATAGATGACTTGTTTGACTAACTGAAGGGAGCGAGATTTTCTCAAAGATTGATCTTAGATCGGGGTATCATCAGTTGAAAATCAAGGCTGAAGATGTTCCAAAGACTGTTTTCAGGACTCGGTACGGGAACTACGAGTTCTTTGTCATGCCTTTTGGGTGACGAATGCATCGACAACGTTCATGGATTTGATTAACCGGGTGTTCAGACCTTGTCTTGATCAATGTGATGTGGTGTTCATCGACGACATCTTGGTGTATTCCCAGACACGGGAGGATTATGATCGAGACCTTTGCCTTACTCTTGAGACTCTTCGAGAGCACCAATTGTACGCCAAGTTGAGTAAGTGCAAGCTTTGGTTGGAGAAAGTGGCATTCTTGGGCCACGTGGTATCGTTCGAAGGCATCTCAGTTGATCTGGCAAAGATATAGGCAATAATGAACTGGGAGAGACCTAAGATTGTCATGGAGATACGTAGCTTCCTTAGTGAGATTTGTAAAGGGATTCTCCAGTTTAGCAGCACCGCTCACATATCTTACTCGGAAGAATGTCAAGTTTAATTGGAGATATAAGTGCGAGATTAGCTTTCAGGAGTTGAAAAAGCGGCTTACTACAGCTCCCGTCCTCATAGTGCCATCCGGAAGCGACGACTTTGTAGTTTGTAGTGATGTCTTGCACGTCGGGCTAGGGTGTGTTTTGATGCAAAATAGGAAGGTCATTGCTTATGCTTCAAGGCAATTGAAAGATCATGAGAAAAACTACCCTACACACGACTTAGAGCTTGCCATAGTTATTTTTGCATTAAAGATATGGTGACACTATCTCTATGGGGAACAGTTTGATGTGTTCACAGATCACAAAAGCTTGAAGTATCTATTTTTCCAGAAGGAGTTGAATTGAGACAACGATGATGGATGAAATTTTTGAAAGATTATGAATGCTCCATTCAATACCATCCCGGCAAGGCGAACGTGGTGGCCGATGCCCTTAGCAGGAAGCCTCCGGGACTCTTGGCTCACATGATGGTGCAAGAGTGAAAGTTATTGGAAGATGCATCTAACCTTGACATCAGTTTCAGTCTTCCTACCTTTGGGTCGGTAATGACTAATGTCACCGTTAGGCCTTACATATTGGTTAGGATCCGAGACTTACAAGGATCGGATGCAGAGTTACTTGCTTACCGAGACAAGTCGATTAGTAGTGGTAGTAAGGATTTTGCCATGAAGGGTGATGGGACTATAACAATCAAGGGAAGAATATGTGTTCTAGCCGATGAGGAGCTTAGACGAGAAATCTTGGATGAGGCTCACCGGTCCAAGTATATGGTACACCCTGGGGGTACAAAGATGTATCGGAATCTCAAGGGACATTTTTGATGGCGGAACATGAAGAGAAAAGTGACCGAATACGTGTCCTAATGTTTGGTGTGCCAGCAGATTAAGGTCAAGCATATGAGGCCAACAGGTCTTTTGCAACCCCTCCCAATTCCCGAATGGAAATAGGAGAACATTTCTATGGACTTCATTGTGGGATTGCCATGGACAGCTAAGAACTCCGATGTTATTTGGTTAGTGGTCGTCAAGATTTCGCCGACAAATGGTGTTATAAGGTTCGGGAAGAGGGGCAAGCTCAGCCCGAGATATATGGGTCCGTTCGAGATCATCACCAGAGTTAGTGAGGTGACTTACCAGGTTGCCTTGCCTGCGCATATGGCGGCGGTCCATAATGTGTTTCACATTTCCATGCTTCGGAAATATATCCCGGATCCGTCCCATGTTATTAACCTTGAACCATTAGAGGTGCAGGAGGATCTCACTCTAGTGGAGCAACTAGTTCAGATCTTGGATAAGCGAGATCAAATTCTACGCAACAAGACCATTCCCTTGGTCCTTGTAAGATGACAACACCATTTAACAGAAGAGGCTACATGGGAGCGTGAGGCCGAAGTGAAAGAGAAATAACCTCATTTGTTTGCTTAGTTTCGGATGTTATGCATGTATTGATTTTCTTGTAACTTCTTGTATCGTCCTAATTTTGGGGATGAAATTTTTGTAGGGGGGAGGATGTAGAACCCCAAAACTTTATAAGTGGTTAATGAAAAATATTTTCTTAACCAAAGGGCTTTCCGTGTATTTGAATTTGTGATTTATGAAGAAAATGGATGGTAACGCATTAGGTGTGGTATAAAGTGGGGGTTAGTGCCCTAAGGATAATAGAAACAAGCTTGAAAACACTCCAAGGGGTCTAAGGGTGTTCAAAATGGAGAGAAAAAAAAAGAAGCTACGATCAATCGCAGCATGGCGGTGATCGATCGCCGCCAGAGAAAAGACTGGGTAGCTCTCGGGTTCACTTACAATCGATCGTCGCAGGTGTGCAATCAATCTTCATGAACCCAGAAACTTGGGCAGCTCACTGGAATTTGGATGATCGATCGTCCCAAATCAGATGATCGATTGCCCGAAAACCCAGAAATCTAGACAGCTTACTGGAATTTGGATGATTGATCGTCATCGCGTGACTCTGTTTTTTTAAACAAGCGGAAATAAGGGTTTTAACCCCTTTGCCTATAAATAGGGGATCCATTTGGGGGTTTTTGGTTAACCTAGAACCTAGAGGAGATTTTGTAAAGGAGAAGGGAGAAATTTGGGGATTTCCAATGAAGGTTTGGATTGAAGGTCAAGAGGAGCTCAACTCAAGCTTGGATCTCCACATCAAGGAAGGATCCTCATCCTCAAGGTTGGATCATCCTCCATCAAGCTTGGGGTTTCTTCTCAAGGGTTTTTCTTCAAGATTAGGAGTAAATCCTCAAGGTTAGTACACCTTCCTAGTTGGCTTTAGTAATAACCTAGGTTTTCCTCAAGTATGATTATGTATTGATTTTTGTATACTCCTTCTTGAAATACATTATTCTCCCTAAAATGAGAAGATTCACGTAAATGGTAATGGATGTGTGGAATGGATGGATAGTTGAGACAATTGGATGCCCTATAGGATGTAGATGTTGTGGTGTGATGAAAAATGGGGAAGGGCAATGTACTCATAATGAACGCACAGAAAGTGTTTGATGATATATTTGAAAAAGGAAACCATGAATTTAAAAGACTAGAAATATTGAACGTCATGTGTTTGATGAAATGTATGTGTGGAAATTAAACTCAAGGCTATGAAATTTATGATTAGGAATTTTTTCCCAAGTTTGTAATGTTGAGAAAATACTCTATATGCTCCCTTAAATTCTCACCCGTTTATAGAAAGGTTGAAATGCTATGTGATGTTCTAGTTCATGTCACCACGATGTCACTTATTGTTGTGCACGAGCACGCACACATGTATGAATCGAGGTTTTCTTATAGACACTAAGAATCGAAATAAATAAGTGGAACTCATAAAGATTTACAAGTACGACCTCATACGTATGATTAAAATTGGATTGTCAAGGAGGTTGGTAGCCAAGGTTAAGGGTACTAATCTCTTGCTCACAAGTAATTGGATTGTCAAGGAGGTTGGTAGCCCAGGTTAAGGGTACTAATCTCTTGCTCACAAGTAATTGGATTGTCAATGAGGTTGGTAACCCATGTTAAGGGTACAAATTTCTCTCTCACAAAAAATTGGATGGTCAAGGAGGTTGGTAGCTCAGGTTAAAGGTACTAATCTCTTGCTCACAAGAACTGACAAGAACTCACAAGAACTCATAAGAACTCACAAGAACTCATAAGACTTATAAGAACTCATAAGAACTCACAAAAACTCACAAGGCTTATAAGAATTCATAAGAACTCACAAGGACTCATAAAAGCTATAGATGGTGTTGTTTTTCACGAGAATTAAGATTGATGAATGATAGTGTATGTTGGTCTTTAAGAATGATTTATGAATTGTATTCTATTAAGCACTCTCATGTGATTATATTATGTTATTACCATTGTTAGCTAGTAGCTTGTACTCGTTAAGTATTTCATACTGGCTGTACATATTGATGTCCGCAGGTACACGGTTTGACATATGCGCTCCGGGTCCTTGGATCGAGGAGGATTATGGTGAGGAGGAGCCTCACGTGAACCCGATGATAGAGCCTCAAATGGAGGCAAGAGACCTAGATAGCTGACCTTTTTCAGACGAATATTGAGAGAGAGAGAGTGTGTGTGATGATTTTTGTATTTTGATAGGTGGGCATGTCCACCTTTACTTGATATGTCTTGTATATGAACTTGGAGACCATTGATAGAAACGAAAAGAAAATTTTGGTTGACGTTTTCTCATTGTTTTAGCTTCCGTACTCTGTGCTATGTCTTCATTATACTATGTTATTGCCTTGTTCATTTTTGGATGATTTGTCAGGTTATGTATAGTCACACCTAAAGTTTCACCTAACTCATAGGGGGGAATTTGGGGCGCTACAACAATACAACCACCACCACCACCATCCACCACCATCACTACCACTAACGCCACCATCACCACCACACTACACCCACCGCCACCACTCACCACTACCACCACTATGAATTGAAATTAGTTAATCATATTTATCAAATGCGTTTTTTTTTGTTTTTCTTTTTTTAAAATAAGTAATAGTTAGTAATACCAAACATGTTTCCTACTTAAAAATTGAAAACAAAAAATTGTTTCCAATTTAAAAAAACAAAAAATAGAAACAGAAAAACAAAAGTGTATCCAAACGGCCCCTTAATTTTACAAAATTTCAGTGGGGGTATGTCCCCCAACATGCCCCGACCTGGCTCTCAATGACCGGGTACATGATCATTTGAAAAAGGGCAATAGTTAATGTACTCATGAAATCTATTTGCAAACCTAAGGCACCACCTCATTGGGGTGAGTATTTAAGAGGGGCATCCACCAATAAGGTAGTGCCTTAGGTTTGGAAATAGATTTCCTGAGTACGCCTATCACTACTCATTGAAAAATGATGCCCATGTTCCTCCATCGTATCTGATATCTACTCGTTAAATGGATATGCAAATAACTATGACAGTGAGCAAGTAGAAATGTCCTAATCAAATTCAGTGCTCCTATTCCAACTCTTGAACAACATTTGAGCGAACTGGTGTAGTAGCCAAATTCAGCGTCCCTGCCACAAAGTTTCTTTAGCCTCTGCAATTTTTTTTTGGGAAGGGAGACGAAACTTTCTGAAACTTTTTTGGTCTTTAGAAACGGGGTAGAGCACAAAAGGTGGGTCCATATGCTCCCAATAACTCCCCAAACAAAAAAAAAAAAAAAAAACACCACATTTATAATGTTAAAAAGGGAGATCCGCATCAACACGGTGATGCAGAGCTCCGCATCAACATTAATCTCAAAAAGAAAATCAAAATCTTAGTTTTAATTTTTGTTAAGCTTAACCCATGGGTCCGCTAAGCACTACTCATTATTACAGAGACCGGACCTTAAGGTGAAGGCGAAAAGTCATCGGTGATGACCGCCGCCTTGTTACTGACTGAAAATCCGGTTAGTTTATAACCTGGACTGGCATGTCTTTGCACCACTCTCAGTAATGGCTATCACGAATATGATAAGGAAGAGGTTTTCTAGTCTAGTTTCCTGTTGATATTTTTCTCCTGTTCTTACTTGCAATTTTTGGATGCAGCCACAGATAGCATCAAACCAGGCCAATCGATGACTAGCTCGGAAACCATCATATCTGCTGGTGGGATATTTGAATTAGGATTTTTCTCTCCAGGAAGCTCCAACAATTTCTTCCTAGGAATATGGTACAAGAAAATTCCTGTTCAAACTGTAGTATGGGTTGCCAACAGAGATTACCCACTCACCACGCCCTCCGGCAGCATCCTGACTATCAACACGGACGGCAATCTTGTGATTTTGCACGGAAGAATCTCTTACTCGGTGTCTGATTTATCATCAATCAAGAACAGTACCACTAGTGTCACACTGTTGGATTCGGGAAATCTTGTATTGAGAGATTCGAACTCGGATGTCTTGTGGCAGAGCTTTGATTATCCTTCGGATACATTTTTGCCCGGAATGAAGCTTGGAAATAACAAGAAGACCGGGAGAGCCTGGACGCTAACATCGTGGAGAAGTGAAGAAGACCCTGCTCCTGGGGCTTTTTCTGTGGAAATCGATCCTGCAAATTCGTCGCAGTTTTTCATTATGCAGGGGTCTAAAAGCTACTGGACTAGTGGGGTTTGGAATGGCCATATTTTTAGCCTAATGCCTGAAATGAGATCAAACTATATCTTCAATTTCAGTTATGTTACTAACCAGAACGAGAGCTATTTCACCTATAACCTTTATGATAATTCTATTATATCTAGATGTGTCTTGGATTTTTCGGGGCAGATCAAACAACTGTCGTGGTTGGAGAATGCACAGGAGTGGAATTTATTTTGGGCGCAACCAAAACAGCAATGCGAGGTTCATGCTATCTGCGGTGCTTTCGGTAGATGCAGTCAGTATACCCTTCCATTCTGTGAATGTATGCCTGGTTTCGAGCCACGGTCTTCAAGTGATTGGAATTTGAGTGATTGGTCTGGTGGGTGTATGAGGATAACACGTTTGCAATGTGGGAATAATACTCCTATTAATGCAGAGAAAGATAAGTTCTTACTGAGGCCCAAAATGAGATTGCCTCTAAATCCGCAATCTTTGGCAGTAGGGAGTGCTCAAGACTGCAAACTGACTTGCTTGAATAATTGCTCTTGCACTGCTTGGGCTTATACCACCCGTAACGGGTGCTCAATATGGATTGGAGATCTGTTGAATCTGCAACAATTCTCAGATGATGAATCTGCTGGAAGTGATCTCTATCTCAGACTCGCGGCTTCAGATTATTTGGCGATTTCGCGATCTAGAGGTAAGAAATATGAACCAAGGTTTCTTTTGGATGTTCTAGATGAGGTTGCTGAGATTTTAGGGTAGGCTTCTGGCTACCTGAGATTAATTCATTTAGTTCCTTCTTAAGGTAGTTCATTTTTAATATTCACTCAGACCTAAATAGGAATTGCTTTAAAATTCAGGAAACAAGAGGAAGCTGTGGGCAATAGTAGCCGGGGTTGTTGCTCTGACTGTGCTTCTCTTGGCCTCCTTCATCTGGTGTCAATGGATGAGAAAACTGAAACAAAAAGGTAATTTACTCCCATTGTCACATTTGGAGAACTTGGACTAAGTTTATATGAATGACCAAGTCTCTGTTCTATACAAACAGGGGAAGTGGAAATAGGCCAGGATTTGTTATTATTTGACTTGGGAATCAGCATTGCAGCTACTCAGAATGAAGCCTCTAACGAAAATAAGATTGGTAAAGTTAATAAGGATGACGAGTTGCCATTATTTAGTTTTGCGAGTGTATCTGCTACTACCGATAACTTCTCTGTTGCAAATAAGCTCGGAGAGGGTGGCTTTGGACCTGTTTACAAGGTAATATCTATTCACCATACCACATTTTTGCAATACGGAAAATATTTTTTATTTTGGTAGGAGAAAACCTAAGATAAACAAGACACTACCTTCAAAACACTTGCTTGTCACATCCGCCCTGGTTTCCTCTCTAACCTCCCCTCTTCATACATACGGCGGCCATTTTATTAGCTTGTATGCTACACAATTGGCCACCTTGTCTTCTATGCCAAGCACAGCTGCAACCTGTAGACATCGTGAAAAAATGAAGCATTCGGTCTCTATAATTGTAGCCCTACCCCTAGGAGCCACAAATCCCCCAAGAGGTAGTCCCTCTCAGTGTTACAAATATCGCGAGATTTTGGGTTTTTCTCGCGAGAAAAACCGATAAAAACAGTTAAAGTTAAAAACTTCGTTTTTAATGCGAGATTTTGAATATATCGCGAGATTTATGATTTTTCCGATATTATCGCGATATTATCCCGAGATTTTCAAAATCTCGCGTTTTAAACTTTAGTTTTTATTTTTTTTATTTTTTTATCCCTCATATTAACTTTCAAAATATTGAGTTATTGAGGGGCATAAACCCCTAAAATTCATTCACTTATTTCTCATTCTATATCTTCAAAATATCGAGTTATTGAGGAAGTATAAACCCCTAGAATTTGTTCGTATCTTCTCTAAAGAAAACCCAAAAGCTTTAGGGGAGGAAAGAAAAGGCTAAAGAAAACCTTCGGGAGAAAGAAACAGAAGAAGACGTAATGAATTTATTAATTGATGATACTATTACTATTTATTGTAATTTTTATTATTTTTTTAATCATTGCCGAGATTTAGCCAAGATATACCCGAAAAAAACTCCAAATTTGAAAATCTCCCTCTAGCATCCTGAATCACTCCACCAGCTGCTGCACTGCCAGTAGAACAGGCTAGTCTGTCAAAGTTGAACTTATACCAAGGTGGATCCGGAGGATGCTATTTAATCAGCTTCTAAAGTTTGTTTGTTTACCAAATGGCTGGTTCCACCTGCAATTGGGAGGAGTATTTTTAGCGAGCATGAAGTGTCAATAAGCAGTTGTAGCACTTTCAAATGATTTTCTTGGGAGATGTCTCCTTTGTTTTGTAGTAAAGATCATTTGTGGCTACCCATAGCTTCCATAGGAGAAAGAAGGTCTACTCTCTCGGGTTATCTATCTTCCTGTTATCCTGATGGCGTTATGTCCGAATTTTGTTGAATAAGCATTCGGTCTGTTAGCTAGTATAACAATGAGTCACTTAGTATATGTCGTGAATTATAAATGCTAATATAACTAAGGATCTCTATTTTAGGGTAAATTATTGAAGGGACAGGAAATAGCAGTGAAAAGGCTTTCTACAAGATCTGGACAAGGATTAGAAGAGTTGAAAAATGAGACAATGCTTATAGCCAAACTCCAACACAGGAATCTAGTTAGGATCCTGGGTTGCTGCATTGAAGGAGACGAAAAGATACTGATCTACGAGTACATGCCCAACAAAAGCTTGGATAATTTCCTATTTGGTATGTGGTTCTCATTCAATTTCTTACTCTTCAATATGTGATTATTCATATTCAATATCTAGTTATATTCATAATCCCTTTATCGTAGTTGTCTAGCATTAGTTTACCAATATTTGAATAAAAAATGCGACAGATACAACCAAAAGAGGGCTATTAGATTGGGAAAAACGCATTTGAATCATTGAAGGGATTGCTCAAGGACTTCTTTATCTCCACCAATATTCCAGGCTACGTATTATTCACAGAGATCTGAAGGCTAGCAACATTCTGTTGGATAGTGATATGAACCCCAAAATATCAGATTTTGGCATGGCAAGAATTTTTGGAGGCAGCGACTCACAAGCAAATACAAATCGGATTGTTGGGACTCAGTAAGTTAAAAGCAACTTCTAAGAGAACATAAACACACATGCTCATTTAGAACACTTACATACATGTGAAGACATCCAAATATCCATTGCAGCTACTAAAAAAATTGGTTTAATGATGGAATCCAGTGGTTATATGTCCCCTGAATACGTGATGGAAGGGATTTTCTCCATAAAATCTGATGTCTTCAGCTTTGGAGTCTTGTTGTTAGAGATCCTGAGTGGCAAGAAGAATACTGGTTTTTATAATAGTGACTCTCTTAATCTTCTTACATATGTGAGTGACTAATTTTTTTTTTTTGTGTCTAAATGTGAACTTTTATGACGTTGTAATTTACTTTTTGAGATTTTGGTTTGAAATGTAAGGTAACTGAAAATGAAAAATTTCAGGCATGGGATTTGTGGAAAGGTGATAGGGCACTAGAGTTGATGGATCCAATATTGAGCTTTCCACCTTCTACGTCTATGGTGTTGAGGTACATTAATGTGGGGCTTCTCTGCGTCCAAGAATATGCAGCTGATAGACCCACCATGTCCGATGTTGTCTCAGTGCTTGGCAATGAACTTTCACCTCTACCGGCACCTAAACAATCCGCCTTTTCTGCTGGGAGAAGTGTGATCGATGCAAACTCACATATGAATAGGCTCGGAGCTTGTTCAGTAAATGAGGTAACAATTTCGTTGCTACAAGCTCGATAGCAATTTGGAACATGTAAGTATAAAAATTCATTCTTTTCTTTCTGTTTTGATTATAGCTAGTTTTCTTAATCAATTTAAAGCTTCAATCACTAAAATGAAACAATTTAATGGCTGAAATGTTGCAGGCATGGAAACTATGGAGTGAAGGTGATTGATCCACCAATTAGGGACTTATGTTACCCGCATGTAGTTGTGAAACGCATGCACTAATGTGAGGCTCTTGTGTGTCCTAGATTTGATTGAACAACCAAAAAGTCTTGATTGTTTTCATATTTGGTAATGATGTAATTTTTTAAATGATGTAAACTACCATGATTAAGGATTCTCTTCTTTAATATGCATATAGATAATAAACAATAAAATAATCAATAGCTGACATTTGGATTAGTCATTAATTGTATGTTCTTTGGGCTCTTCTTCCATTTGAACCAGAGAAACGTGCCAATTTTTGAAGACTCCTCTTTATCCCTGAAAAAAGTAAGACAACAATTGCAAAAGCTATTCCTCAACTGGATCTCAATCAGAGACAGCTGGGAGGAATTGGCGTTGTTAAAAAATTCCGTCCAATCTTGGATGCGCTCCTTGAGCTTAGTAGTTTGCATTAGATTTCTTTTCGTTTAGTTGTTATGTTTTCATTTATATTTTGGGTTCACCATTTGTAAATCTATGCTATTTCTATTTCTTCTTTATTAATATTGATGAAATCTTGATTATTGATTAAATAATAATAATAATCAATATTATTGAACATCCATATCTATAGACACGCTCTTTCATTTCTGAGTTGATTACCTTCTTATTTCCGTTGAATTGATGATCTTCAACTTCTATTTTTGGCACCTTGATGGAGAGTTTCTCTGGCCTCAAATGTGTATTTAATTAGCATGGGCTGAGCCAGGAAATTTTCCTTGAGGGTACCGAAGTAATCAAGAAAATAAACAAAAAAAAATGAAGAAAATAATGTGGCCTGGGGGTTTGGGGGCATAGCCCCCTAGGTTTCTTTTTTTATAGGGTTTATAAAATTTGTTGATGTTGCATTCCAGTTAAAGTCTAGTACAGAAGAAAAACAAAAGCCCTCATTTTGAAAGTGTCATTATATAAATAAAATTAACTATATTTTTAATTTTTTATATTATAGAAATGAAAAAAATTACAAATTTTGAAGGGCACAAACTTATTACATAGTCAACTGTTAAATCCTAGTTTGGGGCCTATATACAAATATTAGATTTTATTTTTTAAAATTATACATAAAATATAAGAAACTTTTCAAGACGACCCTTCATATATATAGACCTCCAAAACCCTAACCTATCAAAAATTCTAGGCCACGAGATTAACAACAAGATTGTTTCCCTTAAAGAGATGTATCAAGCCATGCACGCACGATCACCTGGGGCAGAGCCACATGGGGCCAGGGGGGCTTTGAAATTTGGAAAAACAAAATCGTATGGAATTAATAAGGGTATAGCCTAGGAGAGGGCCCCACACCCTCCCATCCTCCTAACTTCTAAGAAAAAAAAAGAAACGGACACAAACAGATGCGATGACCCATGAACTTGGCCTTAAAAAAAAAGACGTGATGACCCATGAACTTGGCCCTAAAAAAAAAAAAAAGTTGCCAGAACCCCCATTTTTTACTTCGTTATCTGGGCTAAATCATGTATTCTCTTACAATGACCTTATAGAGGGTTTTATATAAAAGTTGAATCATCTTGATAGGAACATTAATCAAATCTAATCCTAATAAATCAAAACTATTTCATCCTAAACTAATATTGTTATAAGATTGTGGTATCTCATTCTTTATTATTTCATTACTAGGGAAGACCAATTTGGAGCTTTAAAAAAATTGTGATTATTGCATGACCACAAACCTAAAAGTCTTACAAATCAAACTGCACCTCTTCCATAAAGGAAGATGTTGTGTGAAAGCATGTTAGACAATGAAATGATTCTAAAATAAAAAAACAAACAAAGCGAAAGAAAGAACAAAACCACAACAGAAGACAAGAGATTTACGTGGTTCGGCAAGATGTTTACATCCATGGGCAGCGAAGATCAATCCACTAAATCAAAAATACATTTCTACAAAATACTAAGAAACCCTATTCCCCTTTACATCCTTTTGTCAGTTCTCTCTTTACACACCTCATAAACATAAACTCTAAAATCCCTTATATACCTAGGGTTACAACATAAGAGACAAAACGAGTCAACATACCCCGCACACATTGCCCAATAAACGGGTTGTATCGAGTCGACAACGGGTCATCAAGAATCTGGATAAAATTTTGAAGGGGGATCTTGATAAAAATTTATGCGGAAACTGGATCCCAATGATTTTTACACTATAAAAACAACTAAAATTATCTACTCGTTTTAGTCATATTAACTTGGTGAATTATGTTCACCGGTGAAACAAATATCCACTCGAACCGTCAGAACTCTTTGTAGAGATTTCTCGAAGAAATACTCAAAGCTTGATCCTTGTTCTTCGCTATCCCCACGAAGCTTTTGGAATCTCTACTTGGAATTGAAGAAGCAAGAAGAAGAATATGGAGTATTGGTGTAGACTTTCTATCACCCAAAACCTTAGAGTTCTGTAAGCACCCAATTTTTACACCTCGTTTTAACCACAATTAATATACTTAATCATGGTTAGCTTGCCTGAACCCTCGGTCTAACCTAGAACACATGGCACAATCTCGGCCCAAAGCCCATTTTTTTTGTTTGCTAAGGCCTTAGGACTTAGCCCAAACCTTGCTAAAGCTTTAAGGGCCGAAGCCCCTAGCTCACAAGCCTAGCTCCTAAGCCTCAAGGGCCCAAGCCCATGACCACAAACCACACCCAAGATCCAAATCCATTAACCCATAGCACAATCCATAACAAGGCCCAACCCAAGTGGGACCTACCTTGTTTTTTTTTAAAATTTTAAAAGTTGGAACCAAGTCCCAAATGGGGTAAAGAGAGCATTACTTTTGGCCCACACATGTGGTGGTTAGGCTCAAAGAAGAAACAAAAAAAAATATATTCAAAGAGGGGCTACTGTTCATTATCTTCTACAAGTGGACAGCGTACAGGCACACCCCAAGCTGCTGCCCCTGCTCTCCTGGCGCTTCCC
Organism: Tetracentron sinense; assembly: GCA_015143295.1. Lineage (NCBI taxonomy): Eukaryota > Viridiplantae > Streptophyta > Magnoliopsida > Trochodendrales > Trochodendraceae > Tetracentron > Tetracentron sinense. Next base: position 53,184,446 of record CM026553.1, read on the forward strand.
AGCATGTCCCCCACACCTGTGGGGTGATCCTTATCCCTTCCCCAAGGCTCCCCTTCTCCTATAGAAAACCCCCACCACTTCCACAGTTGAGCAAGCAGGAAAACACCTAAAGTAACCCCTGTTCACATCCTTGCAGCCACTGCGGCACCATCACAGTCTATCCCTCTCAGTAGCGCCACTACAGCCTCTGTTCAAACCGATCACATAGCTCACAACCCCAACCCTTCGTGCAAATAACAGCCCCAAAACAGGCCCATTAAACCCCATGAATAGTCCCCCAACCTGACTCCATTAATATCTGCAAAAGAGTCCCTCTCTCTCTCACGGTCTGCACGTCCAGCCCAGATCAAAGGGAGTCTGTTGCTTCCACTACCAACACCCATCCCACTCCACACCTCCTTCCCGGTGGCAGGTAAGCCATCTATCCCATTTTTTTGATTCTTTTATCATTAGATAATATTTTAAATTTTGATAATTTCAGATTAGTTCTAGTTAGATCAAATGCTTTCTTATATTAGATTAGTTCAAATGCTAGATTAATTTCAAATCTGAGTTTATTGGGTAGATTAATCATGTTTGTTAGTTTTAAAACCCCTTTTAGATTCTGAAATTTGATAGTTAAACTCATGATTAGACTTAGATGAAAATTCCGAAATCTGTTAGTTCACCCTATCTTTTTTAGTTTGTTTAGTTACTTAAGAACTTCATTCTAGTGCTATGTTTAGAATTAGTTCCTGATTTTATTTTAAGTAGATACAATTCTTACTTTAATAGTCTAGATTAGCCTAATCTTTAGATTAAATAAAATCTGCATTCCAGTCAATAGGTTAGTGATAGAATATATAATATGTTAAGCAAACTCATAGTTAAATTCGTTAGTATCAAGATGTGCAAATAGGTTAGTTGGTTAGATTTCTTTAGGTTAGTTTTAAGCGACCTCTAGTTTAGTTTAGCTCAAAAAGAATGTGATTTGTTTTGTTTAGTTTGAAATGTATTTTAGTTTAGTTCCAATTAGTTTAGAACTTGACTTCTAGGTTAGTTCCTTAAGCACTCTTTTGGATAAATCTGGTTTTGGTTAGACTAAATTTTTTTTTGTGGTTAACCTAGATTTGAGTTAATTAGTATCTAGGTTAGGTCCAGTTTAGTTAACTTTTTAGATTAGTGGTAGTTTCCTCTTAGTTTTATTTTTCTAGGTTATTTTTTTAACCGTATAGGTCTTGTTAATCATAGTTAATTAAAACTCTTCTTTAGAGTAATCTCCAAATAAATTTTAGAATCATCCAAGGACAAATTAATCCTAGGTTAGACTTAAGCTAGTTACAATCTTCATTATTAAGACTAGGAATAGTTTTGTGCACTTAGCTTAAAATTCTGGTTTTAGGATCTAAGATAATCTTAAGATAGACTTTAAATTGGATTAGACTAAAATGCTTTGTTAGTTTGAGATCATCGTAGGTTAGGTTCTAATTCGGATGTTTAGGAATGAGTTAGGATTAAAACTAGAATTATAAGGACAATTATTGGTAAGTTAGATTAACTCTAGGTTGACCTTAAATAACCATAGTTAGTTTAAGTTCGTTGCTCCGCAACGAGCCTAAACTACTATTAAAAAAAAATCCAAAAAACTGAAAAACATTCAAAAATACCAAAAACATTCAAAAAATCCAAAAAGACCAAAATCATGCTTGCTTGCCTTTTTGACCTTGGTTAGCCCATCTAACTATGGTTAACACCCTTCTAACTGCAGTTAGACCTAAACCCTGCACTTGACCAATCCGGTCAACTAAACCCTAGCCTCCGAGCTAGACCCTTGACCACCCCATGCACACACACACACACCCCTAGCCTTGGCACAGGTTCATGTGCTAGAACTACGCTCGGTCTGATCTCACCTAGTGAGTACGTAGGCAACCCCACTCAGGTTCGACCCTAGCCCATCTAGCTTTCTATCTTTCTTAGATTAGCATTTGCTTAAACACTTAGGTATTTTAACTAATTTTGAGATTAAATTTGGCTTAAATTTATGGAGTTGGTAACCATTGTAAAATGGGGATCCTGAGGTACCTAACACTTTCTGTAGGGCTTAATCAAACTGCTTACCCTAATATCTGTTTTGACCATTTGCCTTATCCAAATCAATCTGGGACCTATCCCTTAGAATGAATAGGTGGCGACTCTCAGTCAAACCATAATGTGAAAGTGGGTAGGAAAATCCTATGCTCACAAGTTCAAAACCCTAAAGTTAAAAAAAAAAAAACCCCCAATATAGAACACCCTATGTAGCTCACGAAAATCCAAGGGGTTTATCCCTTGGAGCTCACGGTTTTTGAGAGGAGGAGAGAGAGAGAAAATTGAGAGAGAATGAGTGCTACACGTTTTGGGGGGTGTGGTGTATTTATAGGATTTGGATCACATCCTAATCCAATTATAACATATCCCTTAAGAATTATTTATCAATAATAACACTTATTATTAATTAAATAAATCCTAGGGTCCTATGAGATTTATTTGATTATAAATGCATATTAAAAAGAAGGTTAGACACGATAAATGAAATTGTCTCTTCTTTTATTTGACAAATCTATGCTTTTTATTGATCATTTATGAGAACTCTTACATGTTTAAATCTATGCATGAATTACGAGCTTTTTATTTCACTCACACGGATTCACGAAATCTATACATGAACAAGCATGAGAATAAACAAAATGACAAGTAATATGCAAGTACACAAGGACACAAGCATTATGCATGATTGAGTTTTGCACTGACCGAGTACCCACAGACCTATGATCAAGGCAAGACCAGCCATATGCATCGGCGAATGTGTAGACAAGCCGTATACACCGGATAATGTGTATATTGTGTGGTACCTCAGAAAGTAGGGTATATGTTAGTCTCTACCCGATATATGGGGTATAGTTATATTAAGTTATTGCATTGCATGTTGTTGGATAAACTCACGAACAAGAAAATAAGCAAGATAAACAAGAGAAATAAGCATAAGTAATCATGTGTAAGAATTGAAATTTAATTATGCTTCCGCACTCTGAATTGTTATATGTTTACATGATATGCAAATTTTAAACCATGTTTGTATTAAATCTTGTTATATTGTTAGATAGGATTTTGTATATACGCTGAGTAACTTATTACTCAGTCGATGACTGTTGTTGTCGGCAGGTTATAGTTTTGATACCAGTGTTCCAGGACATTGGGAGGAAGAAGAGTACGAGGAGGAACAGGAAGAGCCAGTAGGTGATTACCTTGATGGAGAATGGAACTTGGATTGCTGGCCATACATTGGACATTAGTTCACTAGTATCTTGGATTTTGGATTTTTGATTTTGTAATAAAATAATTATGGATTTATAGTTAGTTTGACTTTATGATTAGGGATTCATAGAGGATGATTTTAATTTGATTATGATGTCTTAGTATTTATTTCAGACATTGGACTTGATTAGCATTTAATTGAAGAGAAAATTTTTTAGGTCTATGTTTTTAGAAATGCCTTAAATGCTTTATGACAGGAAGTTATGGAATTAATGTTTTAAGTCACGTGCCAAGGTCTCACATTAAGTTAGGTGGGATTTTGTGGCGCGACACATACAAAAAACATTTAATAAGAAAAGAAGTGCAGCTGATGGTGATTTATATATATATAAAAAATCAATAAATCAAATGAAAATTTTATTTTCTTCTTTTTAAGCCTAGGCCTAACCTTGACTTTAAGGATAAGGCTTAGGCCTAGCCAGTTTAGGCCCTGGGCCAAAACAGCTTTAGATTCTCTCTAACCCATGCCAGAAAAGTACTCAAGGGCCTCCATGCTTTAAGCGACATGTGGCTGGGAGAAGTCATTTCATATCTCCCCTGATTTTGACTTCTCCCCACTTGATATCTCTTCCTCTTTATCTCACCATTTTATCACCATGTGTCAAATAATGGTTGGAGAAGTCAAAATCATGGGGCCCATGAAATGACTTCTCCACCCACATGGAACCCTTGAGCACTTTTCTGGCATGTGCCAGAGAGAATCCAAAGTCGCCAAAACGCTTATAAGGGAGGGCTGGGCTTGGACAGACCTGACTAGCCTATATATTGACAACCCTGGTTGTACCTACACCTATAAATCAAAAGAACGGCCTCAGATTGTCTCTGGTGAAGCCAGAAGCCCCTCGTCTGGGGCAACCATAGAATAGGGGACAAGTGGTGGAGAAGTCAAAATCATGGGCCCCATGATTTTGACTTCTCCACACATATATGACACATGGCGATAAGGAGTTGAGATAAAGGGGGAGAGATCAAGTGGGGAGAAGTCAAAATCATGGGGAGAAAATGAAATGACTTCTCCCCTTTTTCCACATGTCCCCTATTCTATGGTTGCCCGAGAGGGGCTTTTGGCTTCACCAGAGACAATCCAAGGCCCAAACACAGAAGCAGCTATTATAGGTCAAGGACTTCACACTAGGTTTCAACTCACTCGTTTCTGCAGACAGAAGCAGATATTATAGGTCAAGGACTTCAAACCAAGTTTCAACTCACTCGTTTCTGAAGACGTTGAATTCACGTGTGACTATGGTCAATGGGAAATCCTTCCATACCCATCTCATCTCTGAAAAGGAAGAACGATAGGTGTGTTGAGAGTCACCACCAACTCTTTAGAACTTTCTCTCCCTTCCAAGTGTCTCTCTTTCTCTAGAGTCTTCTCTTTAGATTACTCTCTCCAGAATACTCTTTAGAATATTCTCTCATAGGTTCTCCTTTCATCTCTCTAGAATATTCCATCTCTAGAATTCTCCCTAAGCTTATCTCTATCTCTAGAAAAAGAGGTGGTAGTAGTCTCTAGATACTTCCTAAGAAATGAGGTAGGAGAAAGTTCTAGAAATCTAGAACATTCACATGCCCACTATAAATAGATGGTTGGGTCCTTTGGTTTGTGCATAGAAGAAATACAAGCTCTTATAAGTGTGTGAGGTCTAGTGTTAGTCTAAGTGAGTGTGAGTTCTTGTGTGAGGGTAAGTGTGAGTGCATCTCTTGAGTGTTAGTGTTCCTTGAGTGTCTTTCTTAAGTGTTGTACATTTTTCAGTTAGTGCATCAATAAAAGCTTCTTTATTTGGGTTTCCGCTGCTTCTATATTCAACAATTTGGTATCAGAGCCAAGTTGTCAGAGGCCGGTGTTCGAGCGCTACGAAGGAGAAATCTTGTACGTGCATAGTCCGGGACTGTGAAGCCGATTGATCTGGGATCAAGCTTACTTGGTGGAGTGAAGACATACCAAGTCACGATGACGGATTTGGCGAGCGCAACCGGTGGGATCAAGAAGCTTAACAACCACAACTATAGCAATTGGAAGTTTTGTACAGAGTCGTACCTGCAGGGATAGGATTTGTGGGAGGTCGTTAATGGTAGCGACACTAATCCACCTCCTCGGGAGAATGTTGATGCACTAAGGCGATGGAAAATTAAAGCCGGGAAGGCTATGTTCGTGCTTAAAAAAACTATCAAAGAGAAATTGTTTCAGCACATCAGGGATGCAGACACACCCAAAGCAGCATGAGATGCCTTTGCAGCCCTCTTCTCAAGGAAGAATGATGCAAGGCTACAACAACTGGAGAATGAGCTCATGTCAACCTCACAAGGAGAAATGACAATCAACCAATACTTTATGAAGGTAAAATCTCTTTGCCGTGAAATTTCACAATTAGATTCGAAAAGCTAATATTAATGAAGATAGGATGAGAAGAATCATCATCCATGGCCTGAGACCCAAATATAGTGGGTTCATCACGGCGATCCATGGTTGGCCAATGCAACCAACCATCTTAGACTTACAAAATCTATTGGTTGATCAAGAAACTCTAGCAAATCAAATGGCTAGAGTTTCATTAAAGAATGAGGAGGATGCACTCTTTAGCAGTAGACAAAGTCGACAAGGATGGCAGAAGGCTGCAAGACCCAAGAAGGAAGAAGGTGGATCGAGGAGGCTGCAGGAGAGGAGCTCTCAGACAAAAGGAGTTCAACAAGCCCGAGATAGAGACGCACGACAGTCTAGACGGCGTAATGATGAATGCTACAACTGTGGCAAGAGTGGTCACTTCGCTCGAGGTTGCTGGTCAAAGAAAAAATCAGCAGAAGGTAACTTGGTGACATCCAGCAATCACCAAGGTGGAAGCAGTAGCGAGGAAGAGTGGGATACTGAAGTATCCTTCGCCGTGACTGAGCAAGTCAAAGAAATCTGCTCAGAGGATGAGATTGTTTTCGAGGAGAAGAAGACAGATGATCAATCTGGTTTGGTCACAACTGAAATAGCAGTAAGTTCTATTGTGACGGAAGCAGAAGACATGACACTTGCTGCAATACAGAATCATGGAGCAATCGACTACAATGAAGACTAGATCGTTGACTCTGGATGCTCTAATCACATGACTGGCAATAAGGATAAACTGCTCAGTGTGTTTGAGTATAAAGGTGGTCGAGTAGTAGTGACGGCCAACAACTCAAGACTGCTAATCACACACATTGGCAAGACAGTGATCGTGCCTCGCTTCAGTCCTTATCAAGTTCAGTTGCAGAACGTCTATCATGTGCCTGGAATGAAGAAGAATCTATTGTGAGTATCACAGCTGACAACATCAGGTAACTATGTGGTGTTTGGGCCAGAATACGTCAAAGTGTATCGAAGCTTGGAGCCATCAGATACACCTATCATGGAGAGACGAAGGTTAGAATCCATCTATGTGATGTCAGCAGAATCAGCATACGTAGACAAGACCCGAAGGAGTGAGACTGCGATCTATGGCATGCGCGGCTAGGGCACGTCAGCTATCACAAGCTGAAAGAAATTATAAAAAAGTCGATGCTCAAGGGTCTTCCTCAACTAGATATTCAAGAAGATACCATCTGCACCGGGTGTCAGTATGGTAAGGCTCATCAACTGCCCTATAAGGAGTCAAAGTTCAGAGCAAAAGAACCCTTAGAGCTTATCCACTCAGATGTGTTCAGGCCAGTAAAGCAGGCATCAATTAGCGGCATGTGATACATGGTGACCTTCATCGATGACTACTCAAGGTACGTGTGGGTATATTTTCTGAAAGAAAAGTCAGAAGTATTCTCCAACTTTAAGGACTTTCAAGAGAAAGTTGAAAGTGAAGTTAGTCAAAAGATTTGGTGTCTACGCACTGACAATGGGGGAGAATACACGTCGGATGAATTCTCAGCCTACCTTAAAAAATGCAAAATCTGACGACGGCTGACTTGTGCTAGCACCCCACAACAGAATGGTGTAGCTGAGAGAAAGAATCAGCACCTTGGAGAGATCTATCGAAGCATGCTACATGCGAATAATGTGCCTGGACGATTTTGGGCAGAGTGTATGAAGACAGCATTTCACGTGATCAACCGGTTACCACAAGCAAGGCTTGCGTTTGTCTCACCCTTTCAGAAACTGTGGAATATAAAACCCACAGTAAGTCACTTCCGAGTCTTCGGCTGTGTGTGCTATGTGTTTGTGCCTGATTATTTACGGACCAAATTTGATAAGAAGGCTCTTCCCTGTATCTTCATTGGTTATATAGCAAGAGGAAATGGTGAAGATGTTGCGATCCCAAAACCGGACGCTGCTATACATCACAAAACGTATTATTTAACGAGGCTTCATCTTGGTGGTCATCACAAGATGTAGTACTTCCAGATTCCAAAGATTTGGAGAACAAGTTACAGGAGAAGCTGGTGGAGTCAACTCAAGAAGAAGATTTACAGTCCAGTCAAGAAGCTGAGCAACAAATTCACCCACCAGGTATTGGGGAAATAAGAAGGGAAGATCGGCTTGCAGTATTACAGCTTGACTCGCCAAGATCACCAAATAGGTCTGTAGATCCATGGAGAATCGGTGTACATCACAAAACACCGGAAGAACTTCGACCAAGTCAACATGAAGACACTGAAGAAGATTCAAGTGCACAACTTCGCAGGTCTATCAGGCAGAGACGGCCAAATCCGAAATATGCAAACGTTGCCCTTCTTGAAGAAGAGTTGGTGTTGAGGGGGACTGTTGAGAGTCACCACCAACTCTCTAGAACCTTCTCTCTCCCTTCCAAGTGTCTCTCTTTCTCTAGAGTCTTCTCTCTAGATTATTCTCTCTAGAATACTCTTTAGAATATTCTCTCATAGGTTCTCCTTTCATCTCTCTAGAATATTCCATCTCTAGAATTCTCCCAAAGCTTATCTCTATCTCTAGAAAAAGAGGTGGTAGTAGTCTCTAGATACTTCCTAAGAACTGAGGTGGGAGAATGTTCTAGAAACCTAGAACATTCACATGCCCACTATAAATAAATGGTTGGGTCCTTTGGTTTGCGCATAGAAGAAACACAAGCTCTTCTAAGTGTGTGAGGTCTAGTGTTAGTCTAAGTGAATATAAGTTCTTATGTGAGGGTAAGTGTGAGTGCATCTCTTGAGTGTTAGTGTTTCTTGAGTGTCGTTCTTAAGTGTTGTACATTTTTCAGTTAGTGCATCAATAAAAGCTTCTTTATTTGGGTTTCCATTGCTTCTATTTTCAATAAGGTGCCCTAGTGGCACACCACAAGGACAATCTGCACCATTAGGACAGTCTGCCTCACTACAGTAGTGTCGGCTCAGGATTAAACTCACGCGATTATGTAAACCACATGATACTAACAAACTCTCTTGGATGAATTTTTTTTTAAGCCACTTAGTTGGAGTGGAGGTTTGTCAAACTCTTACCTGTTTATTAATAAAAAAAAGAAACATGAGAAACTTAAAATTGTCATATATGGACACAAGAACACAAACCTTAACTATGGATACCCAATCAAGGATCATTATATGCATCCTTAGATCTAATAAGGATTAAGGTCTTCTCGACACTAACCTTAATCTAGCATTGATCTTCAAAATTTAACTCTTAGAAATATCTACACGAGCATAAGTGCAATCAGAATTTTATTCTGTAAAATGAATGGTCATAGAAAAAGAAAACGGTAAAATCAATGGTACCATGCTTCTCAATTCACTTTATCTGCATGGTTATGGAACGTGATTAATTAATATAGTATGCATGGTAATAAAGTGAAAATGAAAGATTCAACGACTTGATTTCCATATTGTCTAATTTCTTTTTTAAAGTTTGAATGATTAATGAGGTCCTTAATCTGGATTTTAGCCATAATCTAAGGTTTCAACATATTAGAAATGGTGTTATAAAAAAAAAAAAAGGAAAGTGATAAGAAACTCTCGATAGTATATGATAATCTAAAAGGTGCCAAAGCTTGTATGCATTTAATGGGGGGGGGGGGGGGGCCCCACTATATGTTTTGATGCGGTTAGATTTTAAAGCAGACGACCCAAATAATATCCGAGAGTGTTTTACCTTTTTTTTTTTTTTGGAAAGAACCGAGAGTTTTTACTCACTTCCCAAAAAAGAAAAAAACAAAACAGAGTTGAATTTTTGTTTTTTTGGTTAAAACAGATTAGAAATGGATACCGAATATGAGGCAGAAATTACGTGTCGATAATCCTTAATTTTTGATCAATTAATTTGAGAGATAGTTTTTTTTGGTCAAATTTTGAGAGAGAGTTGCCAAGTGCCAAACCCAAAGTCAAAAGTATGCCCCCAAGGACGCGGCACCGTGTTATTCATTTTTGATGACGTGTTCTTCATATTTGGGCTTCGGATTCTATCTGGCGCGTGCTAGTGAGGATCTCTCGGGCCACCACAAATAGGCGCCATGTGGAGGGAGAAGTCATTTCTCGTCTCCCATGTTTTTTGACTTCTCCCCAATTGATATATCTCTCCATTTATCTCATCAATTTATCGCCATGTGTCAAATAAAGGAGGAAGAAGTCAAAATCCTGAGGCCCATGAAATGACTTCTCCCTCCACATGGCGCCTCATTTGTGGTGGCCCAAGAGATCCCCACTGGCTCGCACCAAAGAGAATCCGAAGCCTCATATTTGGTGAAGGGCAACGATTTCTGTTTATGCCCGAGATTACCACTCTTTGCGTGAGACGGAGGGAAGCATTTAATTAGGGCAGTGATAGTCATTGGGTGGTACACACCTCTTAGACATGTCTTTTTTGACATTTATTAATTGTAGTTGAGATTCACTTATCTTTGTGTTAAATAATTTCACTTTAGATTTTAAAAGAAATATTTTTTAAAAAATTATCCTTGTTTATGATTCACTTACTCATGTAGTTAATTATTTATAATACTTTCTAAAAAAACCAAAGTTACTATATCCTGAGGCAAGTAAATCTTAACTATTGAGTGACGTGGTATGGGTGCTATTTATTGCCTCCCAGCTGTGGAGGAGCCCTAAGAGCTAGGAGGGTGTAGTAAGATACAGTAGGAGCCTAGTTCGCTGTGCGCACTTAAGCCTTTTGTACCTATCACTCTTTCGCAATTGCTTTGTTTGCTTTTCTTGGTAGTTAGTAAATTGGAAAGTACAATCCAATTAAATGAGCAATGCATGCTATCATTCCCCTGACATATGTTCAGAATCTCATTAACGGAGTGTTTTGGATTGGATTTTATTAACTAAAAATCAATTTTGATAAAATAGATTTTGTAAAATAAATTATCAAATAATTATTTTTTTAAATAATAGTGTTCGCCTGTTCGAGGAATATAAAGTTGAATCTATCTCTTAACGTATCACAAGAGATATCTTCCAAGCATCCATCTCAACCATCTTTGGAAACAATACCAACTCAAGAGATCATGTGTAGTTAGGTGATTTGGACTCTTTCCAAAAGAGTTATTTAGAATCTTATTTTAATAGAAACTTTACAGAATATGTAAATCCAAAGAATCCTATCACAATAGGAATTCTATTAGTGCTGTACCCTATTGCCTTTATATACAACAGTCCCTCTCCTCAATTGATTAACGAGGCAGAGACTTTTTCCTCAATATTTTGTAAAGCTTTCATGGTATCAGAGCGATCATAGGCGTGTTCCTATTCGATCCTCATGGCTTCTTCTCCATTCCCTAATGGTATGAACCGCTCATCGAACGCCTAAGGCTCTATATTTCTCTCAATCCAAATATGTTCGCGACTTACTCACTCGTGCCAAAATGGATGGAGCTAAACCCATTAACTCACCAGTTGCATCTGGCTTTAAGTTGTCACGACTTGATGCCGATCCAATTGCCGACGTAACAGAATATAGAAGCATTGTCGGTGCCCTACAATATGTCACTCTCACTCGCCCAGACATTGCCTTTGCAGTTAACCAAGCGTGCCAATTTATGCATTCTCCTCGGTCAACTCATTGGGTAGCCGTGAAACGAATCCTTCGCTTTCTCAAAGGCTCCCTTACTTGTGGCATTATTATTCAGCAGGGTCCTCCTACGTTACCGGCGATCTACCTCGGGTTATGGAGTATTTCTTGGGTCAAGCCTAATTTCTTGGAGTGCCAAAAAGCAGCCAACAGTTGCTCGCTCTAGTACCGAGTCTGAATATCGCTTCTTGGCACATACCGCAGCTGAGTTAGCATGGATTCGCATGATTTTGCGCGACCTCGGTGTCTTTCTTAAATCTCCGCCAATCATTTATTGTGACAATATTAGTGTCTTGTCTTTAGCCTCGAATTCGGTTTATTATGCTCGCATGAAGCATGTCGAGATAGATTATCATTTTATTCGTGAAAAGGTGGTTCGAGGTGATCTCGATGTTCGATTTGTGAGTTCCATTGATCAAGTTGCCGATATTTTCACTAAGGGTTTAACCACGGCGTGCTTCAAACTCCTGCAGTCCAAACTTCACGTCACTGAAGTGCCGCTTTGCTTGCGGGGGCGTGTTAACGTATCACAAGAGATATCTTCCAAGCATCCATCTCAACCATCTTTGGAAACAATACCAACTCAAGAGATCACGTGTAGCTAGGTGATTTGGACTCTTTCCAAAAGAGTTATTTAGAATCTTATTTTAATAGAAACTTTACAGAATATGTAAATCCAAAGAATCCTATCACAATAGGAATTCTATTAGTGCTGTACCCAATTGCCTTTATATACAACAGTCCCTCTCCTCAATTGATTAACGAGGCAGAGACTTTTTTCTCAATATTTTGTAAAGCTTTCACTATCATCTTCGTATTCCCCAAATACTATTATTTAAAAATGTGATTATTTGACAATTAATCTTATGATTTTTGGCTAATAAAATCCAATCCAAACACTACATTCTGTCCGGCTACACACGGACTTCGGTCTATGTAAAGTGGCATACGGTCATCCCATCTCCAAGCAATATATTCTTTCCAAAGAATGACTGCAAACGACTTCACATCACAATTTACATTTACACACAAAAAAAAGCTAACAAATTTATTTTCCCAAACTTAATGAATGCGTTGGGATCTTTGCACCACTCAGTCACTAATGGCTATCAGGAGTATGACGAGGAAGAGGTTTTCTCATCTAGTTTCCCAGCTGATTTTCTCCCTGTTTTTACATGCAATATTTGGATGCAGTCACAGATACCATCAAACCAAGTCAATCCATTTCTAAATCGGAAACCATCATATCTGCTGGCGGATAATTTGAATTAGGATTCTTCTCCCCGAGAAATTTCAGGATTTACTTCGTAGGGATATGGTACAAAAAAGTTAAAAAAATTTGAATGATTGATGAGGTCATATTCTGGATTTTACTGATGGCTCAGATCCTCTCGAGATTGAACCCCTAGAGGTTGCCACGTGTCTCCCTTGACACCCCTTGACCATGGGTAAGGTTCACCCACCCCTAGGGTTCATCCATCTATCGGTTTTTAAAAAAAAAATATTATTATTATTTTTTTAATTAAAAACTTTTTTTAATATTAAAAAACTCTAAAAATAGTTTTTTAATTTAAAAAATAATAATTAATATATATAAAAAAAAATCAAAGATGGGTGGGTGAACTTTAGGGGTGGGTGAACCTTACCATAGTTAAGACTGTCAAAGGAGACACGTGGCAACCTCTAGGGGTTCAAACTCGAGAAAATCCTGTGCCTATGATAATCTCAGGTTTCAACAGATTAGAATTTGATACCGAATACGAGGCAGAAATCACGTGTTGATAATCCTTACTGTTTAATTCATTAATTTGACGGAGAGTGCTGCCAAGTGCCACCTCAAAGTCAAAAGTATGCCTCCAAGGACGCGGCACCGTGTTACTCGTTTTGGTGAAGGGAGGATGAGATCATTTACCTACGTTTGTTGGCATCATTTACCTACGTTTGTTGGGTTATTAACACCGTGTTACTCGATTACAATTGAATTTATTGCATATACGTCAAATATGGATTAGAAGAAAAAAAAATTAAATTTGGCATTTTCTATTTTTTTCTCTCCATTCCATACAACACACATGCAATTGAATGGCTATGATTTGATCTCAAGAGGATGTTGATCAATGTCAGTCCACTTGGGATCCTCTCAAAAGCTGGTGAGGAGGTCGCCAGGGCCAACTGGCCACGTTTCCACTGTCGCGTCCACCACACATGGGTAGCGCGCATAATGTCTTGGGTGCCAGTGTTCAGTGGGAATGTGGTACTTTGGTTGGTTGCTGGCCGTGTCCCTGTTAGCAACAATCGGGATCGGATTTGGTGTTGCAAGAGCAAGGCCAAAACCGTCTTACCTATGTTCTACATCCCTCATGTGGCGATAAAAAAAAGGGAGAAATCATTATTTTTTTTATTTCTTTTTTGAGTTCTCTTCATTTAATAGATATATATATATTTTTTTTATCGCCACATGACAGATGTGAACCCATGCAAGACGGTTTTAGTCTTGTGAAAGGAAGACCAAATATGATCCTGCAACAAACGGAGAGGAACCAATGTCAATGTCAGAAACTAACTAGTCTGTTTCTGCCAGCTACACAAGGGGGTCGTCGCCCGTCGGTCCATCCAAAGTCGCATTCGGTCATCTCCAAGATATAGATTCTTTTCAATGTTGAAGGAAGAGACTAATATAACGACTTCACATTACATTCACACTCCAAATAAAAATTATCGCTAACTTTTTTTGAGATTAATTTTGGACAGAGCTCTGCCTCAACGCGTTGATGCAGAGCTCGTCATTTTACAACATGGATATGGCACGTTTGTAATTACCGATCTTTGTTGAGTTTTAATTTTGCAACACACCAAATTACAAGGTTGTTAATCGGATAGTGATACTATAAAAAAGGGGAGTCCCGCTCAATTCTCGTACTCTGAGTTAAACTCGGCAGCGATTGCCTTTGTATTACTGGGGCAAAGTCAATGGCATGCCAACACGTGGGGAAAAGTTAAAAATAATATTTTAAAATAATGAAAAATTTGTATGATATAGTTTTTTTTTTAAAGGGTAACAGATTTCCTCTAAATGGCGAGTATTATAGTAAGACCTTTAACTTAGGAGGTGATACCATGCATCACACATTCTATTGAATAGTACGAGCACACCTCCCAAACTTGCTTCATATTTAAACAACACATTGGTATTAGATTGATAATTTGGTCTTGCATCTCTTTGCACCACTCACCCCAAAAAAAAAATAAAAATGACGAGGACGAGGACGAGGGTTTCTCATCTAGTTTCCCTGCTGATTTTCACCCTTTTTTACATGCAATATTTGGATGCAGTCACAGATACCATCAAACCAGGTCAATCCATTTCTAAATTGGAAACCATCATATCTGCTGGCGGAGAATTTGAATTAGGATTCTTCTCTCCGGGAAAATCCAGGAATTACTTCGTGGGGATATGGTACAAAAAAGTTAATGTTCAAACTGTAGTATGGGTTGCCAACAGAGAGCAACCACTTACCAGCCCATCGGGAATTCTGACCATAAACATGGAGGGCAATCTTGTGGTGTTGGACGGGAACAACTCTTACCCGGTGTCAGATTTATCGTCAGTCAAGAACACCAGTGCTACACTCTTGGATTCGGGCAATCTTATATTGAGAGATTCGAAATCCCAAATCTTGTGGCAGAGCTTTGATTATCCTTCAGATACATTTTTACCCGGAATGAGGATCGGGTATAACAAAAAGACCGGGAAAGCCTGGTCTCTTACATCATGGAGAAGTGAAGAAGACCCTGCTCCTGGGGTTTTTTCTTTGAAAATGGATCCTGAAATTTCGATGCAGTTACTCGTCACCAACGGGTCTGAAAAGCACTGGACTAGTGGGATTTGGAATGGCCGTACTTTTAGCCTAGTTCCCGAAAAGAATATAGACAATATCATCAATTTTAGCTATGTTATGAACCAGAGCGACAGATTTTTCACATATGATATTTA
Source organism: Tetracentron sinense (assembly GCA_015143295.1). Lineage (NCBI taxonomy): Eukaryota > Viridiplantae > Streptophyta > Magnoliopsida > Trochodendrales > Trochodendraceae > Tetracentron > Tetracentron sinense. The sequence goes on from CM026553.1 coordinate 53,199,745, forward strand.
TGATACTGTTCTGTCCAGATTTTTCTTGGGTTTCACGGGGCAGATCAAACAACTGGCGTGGATGGAAATCACGCAGGAGTGGAAATTATTTTGGGCGCAACCAAGACCACAATGCAATGTTTCTGCTAGTTGCGGTGCTTTCGGTAGTTGCATTCATGATACCCTGCCTTTCTGTGAATGTATGCCTGGTTTCGAGCCACGCTCTTCGAATGATTGGAATTTGACTGATTGGTTTGGTGGGTGTATGAGGACAACCCAGTTACAGTGTGGGAATAATACTCCTATTAATGCAGAGAAAGATAAGTTCTTACTAAGTCCCAAGATGGGATTGCCCGAAATGCCCCAATCTTTGGGAGTTGGGAGTGCTGAAGACTGCAAACTGGCTTGCTTGAATAACTGCTCTTGCACTGCTTATTCTTATGGCAGTGACGGGTGCTCAATATGGGCTGGAGATCTGTTGAATCTGCAACAATTCTCAGACGATGAATCTGCTGGAAGTGATCTCTATCTCAGACTTGCGGCTTCCGAGTATATTTTTTCGCGTTCTAGAGGTAAGAAATATGAACTAAGGTTTCATTTTTGTTTTATTTTAATATTCACTCTCTGAGCTAAATAGGAATTGCTTTAAAATTCAGGATACAAGAGGAAGCTGTGGGCGATAGTAGCCGGGGTTGTTGCTCTGACTGTGCCTCTCTTGGCCTCCTTCATCTGGTGTCAATGGATGAAAAAACTGAAACAAAAAGGTAATTTACTCCCATTGTCACATTTAGAGAACTTGGGATATACATATGAATGACCAGTATCTATTCTATACTACTATATAAACAGGGGACTTGGGAACAGGCCAGGATTTGTTATCATTTGACATGGGAATCAGCATTGCACCAACTAAGAATGAAGCCTCCAATGAAAATAAGCTTGGTAAAGTTAAGAAGGATGCCGGGTTGCCATTATTTAGTTTTGCTAGTGTATCTGCGGCTACCGATAACTTCTCTGCCGAAAATAAGCTTGGAGAGGGTGGCTTTGGACCTGTTTACAAGGTAACATCTATTCACCTAGTTTTTTCCCTTTTTTTTGGTCAAAAAAATCCTAAGCTCATACGGAAAATGCCTTGTTTTTTTCTTTTTTTTTTGATAAGAAAAATCCTAAGCTAAACAAGACACCACCTTTCAAAACCCCTGCCATCGTTTTTTTTTTTTGGAACTCGGGGGTGTCCCCTCTGATTTAATTCCCGAGGGTGGGACGTGAGCCCACAACCCGCTACACCAGGTAAGTCTGGGTAAACCCGTGCGGGGATGACCCCAAAGAGGAAGAGGGGGAGGGGGGAGGGGGGAGGGGGTGAGAACCATTTTACTAGCCTATATGTATAGGGTTGTCTATCTAAGGGTAGGGGTAGGGGTAGGGGTAGGGGTAGGGCCGGGGTCAGCCCTAGCCCTATCCTTCCCTATAAGAATAGGGTCCTAACCCTTCAAGGGCCGGGATTTATTGGGCCCTAGCCTTGCCCTCAAGGGCCGGGGCCGAGCTTGAAAAATGAGTGAGAACTTTTTGTCAATTGAGATGACAAATTTTTTTTCTTACACTGATTGTCAACCTGACATGGAAACGGATACCCTCCTCTTTTATCCGGGCTTAAGACCGGCATTGTAACAAAAATAGCAATGACAAAGAGCATACGAGGTTTTTATAGAGTTGAGTTTGTAAAATTACCCATATAACCCTACTATTAAACCGTTTAAGAGGGTTATACGAGTAATTTTATAAATATAATATAATTATATTAGTTATATGTGCAGGATTATAAACATTAGCTACGGTGTAGCAACTTATGAGAATGACCGGACTTCAAAGGGCCGGGCAAGGGGACGCCCTAATCCTGCCCTACCGAAGAAGGGTTTGGGGATTTGAGGCCCTACCCGGCCCAAGGGCCGGGGAAGGGCAGGGCTTGAGCGGGCCGAGTAACCTTCGTCAAAGGGCTGTTTTGACACCCCTACCTGTCTTCTATGAAAAGTTCTACGACCTGTAGACCTCGCCATAAAGCCCATCATTCAGCCTCTATAGTTATAGCCACAAAATCCCTCAAGAGACAGTCCGTCAAAGTTGAGCTTACACGAAGGTGGACCGGTCAATCAAATTATTTACACGATATTTCTGTTATCCTACTGACGTTTAGCCAGAATTTTGTCAAATAAGCATAAAGTTGATTAAGCATTTGGCATGATTTTGAGTCTCTATATGACGTGAATTATAAATAATAATGTAACTATGGACCTTCATTTTAGGGTAAATTATTGAAGGGGCAGGAAATAGCAGTGAAAAGGCTTTCTAGAAGATCTGGACAAGGGTTGGAGGAGTTGAAAAATGAGACAACGGTTATAGCCAAACTCCAACACAGGAATCTAGTTAGGCTCCTGGGCTGCTGCATTGAAGGAGATGAAAAGATACTGATCTACGAGTACATGCCTGTAGACACCCTGTTTTACCCGGAGTCTTTTCTTCCTCTCCAACTCTCCACTATCCAAGGCTTTCTCCAAACGCTCTTGTCACACCCTAGTATACCCCATACCTAAGCCCTCAACCCTTTCTCATGTGGGACCCCCAAAAGCAAAAAGGCAAACCAACTAAAAGTCAAAAAGAAAGAAAATGACTAATGATTGGACTATAATGATGCCTCAAAATTGGTCTTGTTTCAAATACCTTTGGTCGTTTTTGTTATAAACGACCAAAGCTTTCACCAAGCTTTTGTATGGGTCGTTTATTACAAAAACGACCCACCCATATGGGACGTCACCACCTATGTCGTTTTTATTAAAAACGACCAAAGTATTTGCAATCTATAATCTAAGTCGTTTTTGGTATCAAAGACATAATTTATTTGGCCTATTTTCGCGGAGTCGTTTATATTAAAAACGACCCGAGCTTGACCCGTAACTACCCATGTGCGAGGGAATCTTTTCCGTTACAAAAGGGGATTTTTTGGTCGTTTTTACCAAAAACGACTGGACCATTTTGGCCTATTTTCTCCCTGTCGTTTTTGACAAAAACGACCAGACTAATACTCAAATTTTTGTCCATCAACTCTTATGGTATATTAACTTTCTTTGGACCAAAATACCCTCAATATTTCCAAGTTTTCAGGGATTTCGTCCAAACAATTAAAAAAATGACTTTTATGTCCCTAAAATTGTTTAGTCCCACATTGGAAATGGATGAGTTTTTCCCCTCAACCTCTCCCCTATAAATACCTCACCTCTTTACCCCATTTGACACACCACTCTTGCTAGCCAAAACTCTGCAAAAAAAGAGACTAAGAAAGCCATGCTTTGCAAGGCATTCTAAGTCTTGAAAAAAAATTTTCTTTTATCCTTGTCCCTTTGCCCCAAAATTCCCTAAGTCCCAAGAGAGTTAGAAGAAGAAAACCTTGGAGAGGAGAAAGAAGGAGAGCTTGGAGCATTTGGGAAAAGCTTGAAGATTTAATTTCAAGTGGGTCTCCAACCCATATAGGTAGGCCAACACCCTACCTCATCTCATTTCCTTTGTACTACTTCTCTTCTTTACCCTCTCTTTTATTTTTTTATGATGTGAGCCTTAGGTAATCTTTAAGACCTACCCCCCTTTTCTTCAAGTAGTTTGGACCCTTCTATGACGCGTTTCGCCGATTAGGGGGCTTCAAATGGAAGGAAGAGGGGTAGGAACCCTTAGGTCTTTTTTTTTAGAACCCTTTTTTTATTTTTTTATTTCCTTTTTTTTTTTTTTTATTAAAAAAAATGATGTATGGGCCAAGTCGTTAAAATTCTCCCCCCTCTTTGCTCTAATGCTCATTAAGGACCCCCTAAGACGCGTTTCGCTGAATTGGGGCTCCTTGTGAGATATGAGATATAGAGATATCCATAAACTCACATTTTTGTTCTCATTATTGCTCGAGCATTGTAATGAAGTGCTCATCTTCTTCTTAAAATGTTCATTAAGGACCCCCTACGACGCGTTTCGCCGAATTAGGGCTCTTTGTGAATAGTAAGGAAAAGAGGGGTATTCTATTCATTGTTAGACACATGTTTGTTTTCAAAAAATCGTTTTCTTTTTCTTTTTATCATCATTGTATGCAATATAACGATGTCTAATCTTTCTAGATTAGAGTCGTTATAATGCCGATTTTTAGATAGATTTTTATCATTATTTTAGACAATATAACGATGTCTAATCTTTTTAGATTAGAGTCGTTATAATGTCGATTTTTATATAGATTTTATCACCATTTTATGCAATATAACGATGTCTAATCTTTTTAGATTAGAGTCGTTATAATGCCAATTTTTAGATAGATTTTTATCATCATTTTAGACAATATAACGATGTCTAATCTTTCTAGATTAGAGTCGTTATAATGCCGATTCTTAGATAGATTTTTATCATCATTTTATGCAATATAACGATGTCTAATCTTTCTAGATTAGAGTCGTTATAATGCCGATTCTTAGATAGATTTTTATCATCATTTTATGCAATATAACGATGTCTAATCTTTCTAGATTAGAGTCGTTATAATGCCGATTTTTAGACAATTTTTTTATCATCATTTCATTTTCTTTAAGCCGATTTATTAAAGATTTTTAAGGGAATTTTGAAATCATAGGTTACCGTCTTTGGACGGGTGATTTGGGGTGCCTAACACCTTCCCCAAATCACAATAGAACCTCCTTTCCCGGGATCTCATTATGGTTTCGCATTGATTTTATTTTAAAATGAATTTCGGTGACCAATCACACCATAACTCGATGATTGGTGGCGACTCAAAGTTCTTTCTCTTCAAAAACATTTTTTGAAAAAAAAAGGTCGCTATCTCACAGCTGGCGACTCTGCTGGGGATTTGAGGGTTCGACCCTTTAATTGTTTTCATTTTTCCCTTTTTCTTAAAATGAAAATTTTTTATTTTATCGGCTTAGTCGTTTTGTTTTGTTTTTAGAAAAATGATGATAAAAAGAAAAAAAAAATGGCTTTGGAAAGTTTGCATGTTTCCATCTTTGGCATACCTTGAGCATTTATGTTCTTTATTATTCAATTATCATGATATCACATGCTTCTATTGTATGTTGGGATGTTAATTTCATTCTTCCTTTCTAAATGCACTAAGCACTTCATGCTTGCATCATGCCACAACCCATCTTACCTACTAGGATTAGTAGGGGATAAAGTAACTGAGCGCCCGAGGGTAGCACCCCGGTAGCGGCAACGAAACATCCCCGACCCGAATCACCAACCAAAGAAACGTATGCTTGCGTACATGGAGGTTTGAAGATTTGGGAGCCGAGCCCTCTAGGGTGAATTAGTGAGCCCCAAACTCATGAGCATATAGAAGGGATATCATGTCAAAATAACTTTAGGACACATCTTCAAAATCATATGATATAAATTGTTTCTTACCTCTCTATATCAATGATGATGTGTTGAAATGCCATGATGCTTTTATCATGAATTGACATACTTGTGTTCTAAGCTTATGATGCCATATTTTGTTGCACTAATGTTATGCTCATTGATGATATGTTTTAATGTTGTTAGATAATGATTTTGCAATGCTAAATTTTGTATATGAATGTTATGATTAATGTTCATTCTCAAACCCCATATGCAATTCATTTTGTCATACATACATGCATAAGAGTTTATGGAAAGCAAGGGTTTCTTACCCTAGCTTCATGCATGACAAGAGTTCATCTTTCATGTGGGTACCTCACCCATACTTGGTCTTATCATGTTCAAATGCAACCCCTTAGGTGAATCTTTGACTCACTTTTTAGAGAAACCTCCCATTTGGTTTAGGGTAATGATTACCCAAAACCTTTCATAAGCATTCGTGCATGACTCATGTCAAAGGGTACCTCCACCCTTGTAAGCATTGGTTCATTTCAAGAGGAGAGATGTGCTATTCTCACCTAAGCATGCATTAAAAGATCAAAATTCTCATTGTGTAAATATGATGTTTAGGTGAGGAGAACTTCAAGGAAGTAAGCGAGAAACCTTCAAGAAAAATAAGCTCGAGCCCAAGTGAAGACAATTCAAGACTTATTATCTTTGTTGCCCTCGAAGGCCCTATGTGTAAAAAGTTTTCTTTTTTCGCCCTTGAAGGCCCCTTGTATTTCCTTATGACAATTTGTAATAAAATCTTTTATTTGTGGATGAAAATTAAAAGGAGACATTCATTCTTTGGCGGCATAAATCCTTCGGGTAGCCTATTTCATTGCTAAGGGTTTCCAAACCCTAAAGCAATCTCATTTTGCAATTAAAAAATCAACTCAAATTCATCTTTGGTGGCATAAATCCTTCGGGTAGCCCATTTCATTGCTAAGGGTTCCAAAAACCCTAAAGCAATTTCTTAAAAAAAAAAAAAAAAAAAAAAAAAAAATCAATCATAAAATCTATTCAACTCATGGCATAAATCCTTCGGGTAGCCCATTCCATTGCTAAGGGTTCCAAAAACCCTAAAGCAATCGTCTTTAAGATCTAATCATAAAATCCATTCAACTCATGGCATAAATCCTTCGGGTAGCCCATTTGATCGCTAAGGGTTTCAAAACCCTAAAGCAATCTCATTTTAAAATCAATGATAAAATCCATTTAACTTATCCTTGGTGGCATAAATCCTTCGGGTAGCCCATTTCATTGCAAAGGGTTTCAAAACCCTAAAGCAATCTCATTTTAAAATCAATGATAAAATTCCTCTTTGGTGGTGTAAATCCTTCGGGAAGTCCATCTTTTCTTCCGCTAAAAGGGTCTAGGACCCTAAAAGCGAGAATGTTTCTAAAAATTGTCAACCAATCGGTGTAATTCCTTCGGGTCGCCAACCTTTTCTGGGCATAATTCCTTCGGGTAGTCCTTTTCAGTTAAAAATTCAAATCCAACCAATTAAAATTTTCTGAGTTGCCATATCAGACTTCATGCAATGGTATTCTCTTTACTTTTTGAGGTATCACATCAGACTTCATGCAGTGATATTCTCTTTTCTTTGTTAGGTATCACATCAGACTTCATGCAGTGATATCCTATTTCTTTGTTGGGTGTCATAATCAGACTTCATGCAGTGACATTCTCTTTATCTTCCCAAAAAAAAAAAAATAAATAAATAAATAAAAATGGTGGAGTATAAATCCTTCGGGTATCTCCAATTTTGCATCATTCACTTAGTATTTTTACCCATGGGTAATCCCCCTAAGACATGGTCATCATAGTTTGTACAACTAATGCGGGTCAAAAGTCGATATCCCATTCATCACTTGTGCGTCATTGAAACCTTTGAGGTTCAATTGCATTTCATCTCATCACTCATACCTCTTGAATTTTGTTTCTATCATTTTACTGTCAACTTGTTTGGCTTACCCATATAGGTTGGAGGGCAAGATTGGACGCTCCAAAAGGCTCATCCGCTTCGTACTAATTCGAAGTCCGATAGTTACTCACTCGAGATCTAACACAATGGAAAGTGCTGGCAATAACAGTTCTGCTCCTCCACCTCCTAATATGACAGAGTATGCCTCTGTTACTGAATTGAATCAAGTTAATGAAAAACTTGACAGGCTCACTCAGATGTTCATGAATTTCATGCAAAACCAAAATCAGTCAAACCAGGATCACCCAAATTACATACTTGTCCCAGATCAACCTCAGGCTCCCCCGGATCAACCACAAGGTCAAGCCAACCCGACAGGTCCATCTAGTTCTACAAATATCAGGTCACTTCTGCCGAAACAGACTGTAATATTCCATACCAGTGGCCAACAAGAGGATGACACCTATGAAGAAGAAGAGTGGAGATCTAAAGGAAAACAGAAGGCTGACATGAGTGATCAGATTGCACAGCTCAAATCAGAACTTCGTTCAAAACTCAGATCAGAAGTTAGACAATTGAAAGGTGTGGATACCTATGGAAAGATTGACTTAGAGGATCTCTGCCTGCATCCTGGGTCCAAGATGCCTCCAAAATTCAAGTGTCCGGAACTCTCCAAGTATAATGGAAAGGGATGCCCTCTGGCTCACTTAAAATTGTATATCGGGTCTTTAAGTGATTTTATCGACAATGAGCCACTATTGCTTCAACTCTTTCAAAGAAGTCTGACCGAAGAAGCATTAGACTGGTACTCCACTATTGACCATACTAAGCTGAAAGTATGGAGGGATCTGGCCGAGGTGTTTTCTGGACCATTTTCGATTCAATACCACCGATGTCGCTAATCGCATGGATGTGCAAAGGATGTACAAGAAGAGCACCGAAACTTTCAAGCAGTATGCACATAGATGGAGAGGAGTCGCTGCTCGGGTAAAACCCCCAATGACTGAAACTGAGGTGGTCTCAACCTTCATATCCACACTCAAGCAACCTTACTATGGTTATCTGTTGGGATATTATGCTTCAAATTTCGCGACAATCGTTCACATCGGAGATGGAATTGATGATGGGATCAAAACAGGTAAGCTTGCGGATTATGAATATTTGCACAACATGTTTGAGCAACAGACTGCAGCAAATGCGACGACTAAGAGGCCAGTAAATGGAAGAAGAGACAATGGGAAGAAGGAAGGGGATGTTCAGACAGTCATGGTTAATCGCCCTCAAAACTCTTATGCCCAACCCATGTATACTCAACCATCTTACCCTGTATATGGCCAACCCCCTCAACCCAATTACCCAGTGTATGCTCAGCTTGCTCAGCCTGCCTATGCTCAAGCAGTTCAGCCAGCTCAACCTGCGGCTGTACCACCTATGGGCCTTCCCGGTCCAGGGTAATAGGGCCCCGAATCAATCAAATGAAAAGAGTATCGAGTTTTCACCAAGCTTCCTTGTTCGGACCCTCCGAACTTCCTCCCAACCCTGCTTGAAGGACAGTTGATTAAGCTGCTTGAACCTAAAAATGGCAATGGAGCTAATTCCAAATTTTTCAATGCAAATGAACACTGTGGATTTCCACATGGGAGCAGCGGGTCATTCCACTGATAGTGCTACCCTCTCAAGCATGCAATCCAGGACTTGATAGACAGTAACCTTCTTATATTCAACCCATGCTCCTACTACCCAGAATACCAACATCAACCAGAACCCTTTCCTACTCATGCAAACAATAATGCTAGCTCGTCTCGAACGACTAACATGATTGAAACCGAAGAGATAGGGTTCGACCCATCCCAGTTAATCGCCCCGGCCGTGCAAAGAATCCGAGTATACTTTGACAAGAAGAAGTCTTTTCCAGCTATCAATGTCATTCCAATCCAGCCCAATCACCAACTCCTCATAACCCCATCCCACAATTCCAGCACCTTAGCCTAACCCCACTGGACCTATGACCATCAATACACCCCCACAACCACGACCAATCATCTTCAACTACCCATCACCACAACCTATCGCTGTTAACTACCGTCCTCAGACTCACTCAACTACCATCCAAGGCCAATCTCAATCCAATCCCATCATTATCCAAGACAATCCTCGGCCCCGACCTATTATTTTCAACTATCCATCCCCTACACCCATTGTCATCAATAGCCTACCCAAATCTGAACCAATACCATCAATACTGAACCAAACCCAAAACCCATCATCATAAATACCCCAAAACCCTTCCCATTTGCGGACACCAGGGCAACCCCTTGGAACTACGACATTCGAGTATCTCCTGTTACAGCTGAGACGTAAGATGAAGTGGCTGAGGTTGGGAACATGACAAAGGCAGGCAGGTGTCACAAATCTGATGAGAAAGGTAAAGCACAAAAGGCAGATGATGATGAGAATATCACTTTGGAAGAACTGAGGAAAAGAAAGACCCAAGGG